>DWJZ01001272.1:0-24365 GCA_018249125.1 Asbolis capucinus
ATGAGCAGGAATGTTTGTTCTGTGTGTCTGGGTGTAAATATCTATATAAGTATGTATTTATAAATATATATGTATGTTTATCAGTTGTCTGATAATAATAGTGCAAGCTAACGCTTAGCTTGGGTTCAGATGGCCGTGTGTGAGTTTTCCTGAGATATTTATTTATATACTTTGACGCATATAATATAAGCACGTAACGATAACAGCCACAACGGGACAGAAATGTCACGTAAAACCAGATCAAGACCGAAATTTGTCGCTCAGTAGACACCAATTAACAAGTCGGACACAGGATATTGTTTAAAACATTACTTATTTTAACTTTTGTAATACCTGCGCCACAAGCCGCAACCTTGTAATCCATTCCGTCACACGTCCTCGTCTCATTGACTCGGCTCCGCTTAAATTCGCTGTTACTTCGGTCACAGTCTTAGGCTGCGCTCACTTGGAGTTTTTGTACTAGTCTTATTAGTCCGAAGTTAAACGAACACGCACGAATGATCCCAATCTTAGATAGAAATGCCTCGTTTGACTTCGATGACGAATGTGATTAAACCGGAATAACTATTATTGGACGGGTCAAAATGCATACGTCTTCCCCGCGAGTGCGTCTGTCATCTCCTTGCAGACAATGCGTTAGTGACACCCAAGCCTGATATTATGTCTATGAGCAACGATGATCCGGTTGCCTGCGTCCTACTAACATTATAAATGAAGAAAATTATGAACATGTTTGGGTGTTTGTCTATCTGTCACGCCTTCACGCGCTAAACGGACAACTTGGCACACAGATAGACTAGGATATGAACACAGGATAGATTTTTCCTCGGTTGTAGGTTTTCCCCTGGGATGATGTGCAAGTAAATATGTTTGCATTTCAAAGCGTCTGAAATAACACAGACTTCTTTTTATCAACACATTACGCGATCAAAGGTGCAGGCAGAAACTATTAGGACGTAAAATTCGATGTGTGTGCTTAATTCGTACGATTTCGTGCGTTTTCATTCAAAACATTAAGAGTCATAGTAAACACGGCTTTATGAGAGACTTGCGAAATATCACCTGCGGTCACAATTGTATCGACATGCACATATTTAGAAACCTGCGTATCGGCGAAGTGTCATTTAATACGCGACCTATTTGCGGTCAATCAATGTATAAGCTTTAGTACGAGAAACTTGTTTTATACTTGCAAATTTTATGTATAAATATAAAACAAAGTTGATTAATAAATTTTATTTGTTCACCATTCAAGAATGGCGAGACAGATTTTCGTGTTTTTTTATAAAAACACGAAAGCATTTATTTAAACTTGATGTGGATGTTGCTATGTTAGTTTGTCGGCATGTTCCGGCCGAATATTGCAAGTTTAACTAGACCCTACTTTTACATTACGGAACTGATGTATAAAACTTCTGTCCTGATGACAATTTATTTTTATGATAAGCGTGATCAGATACTACGTTCAGGATTGGCTCCAGACGAGGGAACTCCTTAACAGTTAACAATACATACATTCACGAAATTTTAACGTTTTTTTTTATAACTTTAATAAAGCTTCTTTTTATTTATTTTTTTATAAGTTTGATTCCGCCTGTAATAACAGAGTACTTAGTTATTAAAAGATTACTTACAGTGTACTTAGTTATTAAAAGATTACTTACAGAGTACTTGGTTATTAAAAAATTACTTACAAAGTACGTACTTATTAAAAGATTACTTACAGAGTACTTAGTTATTAAAAGATTACTTACAGTGTACTTAGTTATTAAAAGATTACTTACAGAGTACTTAGTTATTAAAAGATTACTTACAGAGTACTTAGTTATTAAAAGATTACTTACAGAGTATTTAGTTATTAAAAGATTACTTACAGAGTACTTAGTTAATAAGAGAGCGAAACGTGGTTCATTATGTAATTATGTATAACATAGTATTTTTAATATTAATCCTGAGGTGTTATGAGGTGCGTCGGGTTAGTTAACATGTTTTAAAATTTAATTTGTATGCGACAAGATATAGTGTGGGTGTGGGATATTTTAATTTTCAATGAGTTTCATATGTTTCGTTTCGGTTTCTGTTATTATACAAAGGTCACGCATAATTTATGTATATATTATTAAAAAGTTAATAGGTTGAATTTTTACATATAATCCTACTGTTATTTTAAATGCGAAAGTTTGTGAGGATGGATGTTTGTAACTCCTTCACGCAAAAACTACTGAACCTATCTGGATGAAATAAGGCATAGAGATAGATTATGATGTGTAATAACACAACGAAAATGTTTATCTACGCACCTATCACGCGGACGAAGCTGCGGGCGGAAACTAGTATTACACATATAAATGAAAATAACAATATTTAATACATATTAATATACATCTTTTACAGTGCTACAAATCTATGCGGTCGGTCCATGATGCATAAAGCGATGATGATGATGCATGATGCATAAAAATGATTCAAATTGAATCATCGCTGTACCCAAAATGATTGTTTATATTGTAACTGACATTCGGCTCAACCATTGAGAATTCAAAAATTAATTATGTCAGGTGCCGAAAAATTATTCACGTTTACCTTAAATTAATAGCTGTCAGCGTTTAAAATTAATTTACACTTCAATTCGCCGCCTGCCCGTAGTTGTAGTAGCATCAAAATTATTCCAGGATTCATGCCGGTCACGTTTTTTGTGATGTCCAATGTGATGTTTGCGACTGTAGCTAACTTATTAGTCGTTAATTAATTCGTTCGTTAATTCTTTCATGGTAACTGGCATGGCATGGTAAGAAAGAAATGAGCATCCTAAAGAGGAAGACAGAAGAATTTGGAAGCACACATAAGATCCTGACCGATTGAGAGATGGAATTTACCGAGGGGAAGATCACACTTTGTAATTGAATCGGTAATGATCTGGCATTACCTTGAGGTTTTCCTGTCGTTAAAAAGACTTTTGGAGAATTTTGAAGTATGCTGGTGTTCCTTTTCCTTTGCTCGTATTTTCCTTTCCAAAAAAAAAAGTATTTGGCATAAAACTAACTTTTGCAAGTCCGTTGAACTGTTTGCTATTCTCAAGTACTCATTACCTCAAATATTTTTTTCGAAAAAGTCTAAAATACTTGCTGCATTTCGATACGCGGGATTTTTATTTTTTTCCGGACTTCCATTGAATACTTATAAACAGTGCCCACACAGAAGATACCAAAAAGAAATCCAAATTTCATCTTCTTCTTATTATAAAAACAAACGTGTAACGAGCAAAATAATGGTGAAATGGTCACAGTCCATACCGTGAAACGTCCAAAGAAAGACTAATGTCTGGTCAATGAAGATGAATAACCGTAATCAAGTCAAATCTTAATAAAAAATAGTATGCTTATACAGAGGTAGCTGCTTTGAACGTTGGCCGCTCGAGCGGCAGGTCCTCGGTTCGAATCTAGCGCGGGCCTCTGATTATCAATGATGCGTGTTTAAAGTTAATTGTTACTTACTTCGGTGAATAAAAACCTTTTTGGAAACTTGCACACCCGAGATTTTATCATAAAGTTTTTGAAGTTGTGTTAAGGAAGTTAGTGAGCGCGGTCGGTAGGAGGATTGGTGACCGCTGGTGGCAAAGAAATCATGAACGCGTCCGTTTCTCGGAGTTAAGCTAACGGTCCCGGTTGTTGTCGTTAGATAGCAAGCGTTAAGACATGTCGGACGTTTTCGGACGGGATAAAAGATGCTGACTCTTGGGTTTGCCACTAAACCCTCCACCAAACCTAGAGTTTGAAGATCCGTGGCCAGTATTGGGCCGTCGGTGGATTAAAGTCAGTAACATAAAAATTCGCTTTCACTTTATCATCCACTAACGAAACAGTTTCTGGCGAGCCTAATAAGTAGGTCAAGTAACCCTTTAGCGTGAGAGCAGTGAGCAATCACACACGCCGCCCGCCTAATTGAAGTCCAATGTCGGCAGCCGCCCACGGAGATTGATACCGACCGACGCAGCTTCTAATAACTAGATTGTGTCTTTGTTTCACTCGCAACGGTCTATTTTCACTGGTAACGTGGTAGAGGAACTTTGTCTTAGACTTGTCGGTGGGAATAGATGGAGGGTATATTAGTTTAATAATAATCGTTGATAATTAAAGACTTTATTATACTTGGCGAACTTAGTGTAAACTTTGCGATCGCCTTGGACTAAGTTAAGATTGTTGTATTTGTTAAGATTACAAATAAATATAAAAATATATGTATGTGCAAGTCGTGACATATTACTTAAACTTAAAAGTCTACGCCAAAAATGCAGTATCTGCACATAAGATACGGTAATATTGTAAGATCATACAAGAGTAAAAAAGAAGACAGGCGAAACTTCAGGAAAATGTTAATTATAAATTTTTTCCACTATCTGCTTAGTTTTCCAAACTAAAATATCTCTCTCTATCGTTTCAATAATGAATAAATATTTAAATAGAGTTATTTTTCATTACCTATAATTTAAGCAAAATCGTGAATGTTTATCTAAATTGTTATTTTATTATTTGTACTCTCCATCTCTCCACACTCACCCATCTACGCACAGAGTGATGTCATCGCTTGACAGTAATCGGCTGATCCAGTACGCCTGGTCCTACAAGATACGGCCGCGATTGATGACTGAATATCGATTTTGTTATTCGCGAAATCGAATCGTCCGCTTAATGACACCTAATTCTATTATGAAGTGCCAAACGAGCACGCAGTCCCATTTGATTAATTGCTTTGTGTATACACATGGACTTCGATCATATCGAATGATTGCGGGGCTTACTGAATCGAAGTCTAGACTATTAATTTTTTCACCCGGTACTTAGAGAAATTCCTGGTAGAGGTCTTTACCGTCATCAAAAATACACTAGGGAAATAGCATTTGGTTCACAGGTAGACTTGGAAAGCCTTGGTGGGGCACCGGCGCCTAATTAGTAGCGTATGCGCCATCAATATCCATTACCGGCGCCTCACGCGACGCTGCCGTCCTCGGCGCACCACCGCACCGTCGCGGCGGCGTCGCCCCGCCGTCGCCACACCGTCGCGGCCGGCTTGCTAACATCCACATAGGGCTGCCAGATGGTCGGGATTGATATTATGTCCAGATTCCCAAAAATAATTTTGTATTTTCTGAGGACTTGCTCATTTGAATGCGGTAATCAAACTTGTGGAATCGGCTAAATTAAATGCTAATTAAATGTGGCAACATAATAAAATAATGCATATTCGTTATGTTATTCATATTTATAATATGTCATGTTTATTTATATAATATGATTTTAATTTTTTATTATGAATAGCGGCTTTAGCAATCGTCAAATTTATTTGACGAGAAACCGGACTTTCAGATATTTTTTTATTTCACATTGATGTTTCCAGCTGACAACCCTAAATCCACATGATGATTACCGATTTTCCATCGCAATATGCGATAAGGGTGGTGCATTTCCGTACCTCATCGCGCACAAAAAACCACTATAAAACTGCAATCAGGGCTTCCATGAATCGGACGGTTGTAATAAACAAATCCGCGGCCCTTTAAATTTCAATTTGTATAAGCGTGCACCGGGTCGATCCGATTTAAAACTTCACCTCATCAAAAGGGTTGACCGTTGCCCTAATCTTTGAACTATGACTTGACCGTTATGCATATATAATTGTGTTCGATACCTATACAGGTATGGTGAACAGATTGGAATAATTTACAAGTAGTTTGGTGATGGGGAACAAAGCCGGTCCAGAGATGGTAGTAACGGTCGCGCGGACGTTCGTTGTGAGAGTTTAACTTATTCCACTGTCTGTCTGTTGGAGTGCCTTTTATTTGAATTTGACCTAATAAAGTGTGTGGCAATAGCTAATAATAAGTATAATTATAATACAAGTTTGTAGTGTCTTATACAAATGTGTTAGGGAAATAAATTAAAAAGACAGTGCATACATGTTTATAGAGATTCTCGGATCGAATTATGGTCAAAACAGTAGCATCTTAACCCGAGAACAAACGTACATCTGCTGTATATGTAGGTCATCGTTTCCTGGCTAGGAATCGATCCCGTTATCCTTCGTCACTAGTTTAAAACTGTTAATATTTTTTTAAAGTTGAAACTCGTAAAGCGTAAAGTAAGTCGTAAAGCGCGTTGTTTTATTCATATCCCACTGTCTTTAAGTATTGTTAAATTTGTTTTGGCGGCCGTCGTCGCCGTTATATTAAAGGGGTCAGCGTAAAGTTCGTGTTCGTTTGAACCGTGACCTGGACACAATCTCCCCTTTCGTTCCTGGCCAGGAGATACGCCCTTTCACTTCCCAAACTCAACGGTTCATATAACCAAGGTGTCTTATGCACTCTGTATGCACTCTCTCACTTTATAATTCAAATCACCCTCATGAATACAACGAGAATTCTAGGAAATGTGGGAAATAGTAACGGAATTTTTAAGACAAATTTTAAATTGAGAATTCCTTCTGCGTTCATGCGTTCTAAAGCTCATTAACAATGGAAGCGGCTATTTAGCTTCGCTGTAATTTTATCTTTTCCTCATTTTCCAGCGATGTTTCCCCGCCTGTGAATGAATACAACAGCCGTTGCGAACCGCTGAGACAACTTGCTGGGTTTTGTAGAGCGCCCTTTTGGAAAGTTTCTCATTCCTACGCCATTGATGCTCGACCTAGAATACTTTACAAATAAAGTGCTACTCGCTTCATAAATTGATTAAGAGGATTTAGGTCACATTTAATGTCTTTAATTGTTATGATGTAGGTTTTGCCGGACCATGAACCATGCACGCGAAGCCGCTGGAAGAAACAAGTTTCTCATGCATTAGTGTTTGACCACGTTCCATGACCAAGCAGCGGTGTGGTATTAGATTGTAAAAGACAATAATTTAGCAAGAACTTATTGACTCTTGATTTGAGGACATTCACACAGATATCCACCACACCTCCGTGTATCTCCGGGCACAATTGATAGTAGTTTTATTTGATGAGGACGGTTAGTTAGCGCCGTGTTTGGGTCCGGCGCGGCGAGCCGACCGGCGTGGCCTTGCTGCTGTAATCAAATTAGACGCGTGACGTCACCAACATCAACACGCTAATTAACACGACTATCATAACTGATGTACCCCGAGCGAGCGGGATGGATGGATGGATGCGAGCGAGGGTAGTGTTGCTATTTAGGTCGAGTTTGTGGTACCATTTTTTTTATTTGTATTACGCAGTTTGTTGATGCGATTGCTGGACGCAGACGCGTTAAATGGCTGGTTTTGCTTCTGTTACTTTTAATTGTTGGTTACTTAATGGCCCTTGGTGATTATTTTTAGATGATTTAATTTTTTTTATGTAGTTAATATACATGTGAACTGTGTCTGTGAGTATGGGTAATCAATTTGTGGCTGATGTTAATTGCTTTATGAGAATGTTGGTTTCATTTCTGACCGTAAACATTCAAGTGACATGTTTATTTTTGGGTCAGAAGTTTTGTCATTTCTTTAGGTTCTATACAGGTATCTTACCAAGTAGGGTTACCAACCGTGCTAAATTATATAAACATGTACTGTCTTTTGGAACTGTGTACTATAATACTGTTGAAGAAATATGTAGTACGCGACAATATATTTCTGTATAATAAATCAAAATTCGATTTGGCAACACTAAAAGTAATGAAAAAAAATCCGCAATTTTTTAACGTCTGACGTAATGTGCAAAATAAATATCACCATAAGTTTAGTAAAATTTTAAGTCTGCCCGTAAAATACTAAATCTTAAAGCGTTACTATATTTTTACCGCTTGTGTTAAATAAATACTACATTAAGACAAAAAAAAATTGTCAACCCTATCACCAAGCCACCAGCAACAGCGAATAGATGGTTGAAGACGTATCAGACTGTGCAAGCATTTATTCATTTATTGTTAGGACTCTAATAAAATTGAGATGAATCCGCTATTGGCTATTATATGTCGCAATTTACTGACAAATATATCACGATGCCCTGCGGTACACCAAGTGTTGCTCAAGCCTGCTAATAGAGCTATATGCGCGGGCGTGACTCTCCCACACAAGTGTGCAATACCCATATACTGGCTATAAAATACCAAACCAATTCGGCCATCCTGACGCCGTTGCGTAGGACGTGGCCACGCAAATGACAATTTCCTTCACTCTTGCGTCACCGTTGAATGAATCAACCGCTTCTCTGTTTTTGTTGTGTTTTGTTGGTTGCACCTTGGTTTTTATGGTTCTGTATTTCAATAGGAAATTGATTATCATAGTTATTTTAGCGTTTATCGATCTACTACTGGATATATGCGTCCTGTGTCATAACAAACGGCAACCTTAATCTCCTTCAAATACTAACTACCTCTCGGTATAATGGGTCTCGTGACTGCCGATTTGTAGTCTCCATTCAAGAAAAATAAATCCAGGAATCCAGAAATAAGATGACTAACAATGCCCTTTTTCTCAGCAATATGTCAAGTTGAAATTAATTGCTCTATTTTTTGTTTACTTCAAATGCTAAATCATTAAAAGTCCACTTTCAAACAAACCGACGAACCGACACTTCAAACCGACACTATACCCTCAAATAAAGACCTGTACCCGAGAACAAACATCCATCTGCGCCATAAATGGCTGCTCCGTTCTGACATCGGGCTCGGGACCAATCTCTTAACTACGCTAATATAGTCTGTTCAATTTAACTAAGTATGTCTCTCTCGTTGGTGCCTAACAATCATGACTATCATCGTTGGCCCTTTCGCCCGTGACGCTATCTTGAAACGAGTTTTCGAACAAAACCCACCACGACCACCGGCTGAATACAGTCGTACTGGCGCAGCCATTATACAATGCTGATTGCAGAGAAATATGAACACAAATTCAAGCTCGGAACAATATTACGATTACGTCATTCATAAAGTAAGTGCATTAATGTAGGTAGCGGAGGCGCCATCTTTGTATCTCCACTGCGGGCCGCTGCTCCTGATATGAAAAGCAGTTTTCCGAGAAGTATATAATGGAGCACCCCTCGTACACCCTCGTGAGTTAAACAACTAATGTGTCATCTATGACGGCGGGCTCTGCACTTTTTGCAACATCAAGAGCGGTAGGCCGTCGTGAAGTTTGAAACGAACTATTTTCAGATATGGTTTCTGATGCGTTTTATATCCTCTTCTATGTTTATTTATCTCTCAATCATCTATGATTATATTTTATATGCCATAAACAGGCAAACGAGTAGATTCTTCATCGATACATATTAGTTCCACCAGGGATGATACCGACGTGATGTCATTTCTAGATTATTTATCTATTTAAATTGACATATTTGATCTGTTCTTTGGGCTACATCTCAATTGACAAATATTTGGTAGTTAGGTTAAATCCCACAATCTGTCTTACGTTTACATGTGGGACTTTTGCAAAAATATTTTGCTGTGATTGCAGATATTTTACTTCACATAAAGGTCGTGATCACGACCAATTTTGAAAAACCCCGCGTTACAGAAAAATGTATGCAGTCCGCGTGGATTCGAAAATCATGTACACAAGCTGTCGTTTTAACGTAAAATCAGGTAACTGCGATGACTTACATAGAAATAATCTTCTTTTACAAAGTTAGAGGATATCATTTGCGTGAAAATTCAAGGATTTTAGTTCAAAAGTAATTCCAATACCATCGTAATCCGCGTTTATTCTAAGCAAGGCTATTCGCGGAGTGGAAATTTCTCGCCCAATTCTGGCGTCATGATACCCCAAAGTAAGTGTTCCCAGTCGGCTAATGAAACTTCACAAAGCCAACGCGAGACCGCGCTTATTCAGAGGCGGCTATGTCGAGCAGATGACGCCTAAACAAATCTCAATAACTGGCATATGGTATGAATATTTAGAGCGAGAGAACGCAACGAGAGTTCCCTGAACAGTTATAAGACATCGAAAATAGATTGTGCGAACGGGGTTACACGCACCTGTTATTTAGCTTCCGAGCGGGTGTGATGCTGGCGCGGGACGGGGGAGGGGTGTAGCAGATTCATTAATAATGGCCCGCAATGAGACGCCCTTATTTACGAGGTGCGGCTACCAAGTCGAACCGCTGGAACCGCACAACACCGCACACATCGCGACGCTGCGCTCCGTACCGTGGGTAGAGCGCACCACTAAACTAATTTAACCATCAAAAACTTACATTACCCTCGCCGGTTAACCGAGCATCTGATTTCGAGAAGAGAGCGCTTTTCTGAATTTCTACAGTTTTGGTATTTTAAGTTATGCAGCATATTTCTCGGGATGCTCGTTTGAACTGCACTGTTTGCCGTGATTTACTGTTCGCTCTGTTTCTCCGAAGAACGGAATGATAACTTATAAAGGTAAATAGTACTGAAGTCATGAAATACAATTTTTCCCCTACTCTATTGACGCTAATATTTCTTACCTCAGCATGTACTAACGAACAGGCTTATTTGAACATGTTCGCGAAGATTAGATACGCGGAAGTTTCGCACACCGCGACGTATTTGGTCGGCTTTCAATCAGCTTAATTCTCAACAATTGGTCACGTAATTGAGTTGATTTGATTCGCGTCTGGTTCGTAAAAGACGGTTTCAGCGACGGAGAAGTTCAACAGACTGTCGAGTGTACCTCCTTTATTATCATCATACGGCTGGTCGTGTCCGAACGACAAAGAATCATAAAAAGTCGTGATTTTAATCGAAACTTTTACAGCTCCGCTCTAAATCTGTACGGCTTAAAAGTTGCAAGAGTTAAAGACCTTCATCAAAAGGAAGTTATTTGTCTTACACAATTTTAATGTTACAAGACTTTTGAGATACTGCATAAATTTGGAACATGATCTCATGGGAACTGTAATTAAATAGCAACAATCATAGGATCAGGTAGTAATTAAAACAACAATAATTGACCTTGATACACAAAACACAAATGTTATTTTACGTCATTTGCTATTAGCAATGTCACTATTTATAAAAATCACGCAACTTCCTACCAAGAATTGTGGTTTTTTGTCCATAAAGAAGGAAAATCAGAAAGATTGCCAGTTTAAAATGAAGTTATTGGTTTCTTAGGTTTTAATGAGTCTCTTTGTCAGTAAACCTAGTATCGTTGATTTCTTCGAATCCCGTTAGTTCCACACCAGAATTGGGCATATATTATCCCTTATTTCTAAAGATACTCATTCTAACTTCGCTACGTCTTTCATTGATGAACAAACTATTTTCGTTCAAATGTTTTATTATGATTCAGTGTTTACTTCTGAGGTTCTGAGAGACACGATGATTGGCATTTTATTTATGTTCTAAATCCATTGTGTCTATGAATTTAATATGACTCAAGTGTTTTTTACTCAACGGTCCAAAATTGTTTCTTATTGTATTGTATGTTAATAACCACGAAATGGGACGCTGTTTTTGGACAACAAAATCGATATTTCGGTTAAAGGAAGTTTTTCTTATTCGTTTTTGACCAAAAAATGGTATGCAAAGCCATGTTTGTGTTAAAGTTAGGTAATTATATAAAATAACTCCTGTTTATATGCCTACGTTTGCTTCTATAGACGATACTTAACCTTGTCTGTTGATAATGAAACTTTTAGACCGAAACCCAAGTGACTGCAGCCAAAATCATAGGAAACATAACTCTACCTATGAATCATCTGAAATGGATTAAACGTCAATTCCATAAAAGCTTTTAATCTTAAAAAAACAAAAAATGCCGCTACAGAATCCATTAAAAGCTGTCAGTTACCACAGATAGAAATAACTTTCTTCAACTGTACATTTTTGATTCACAAATATGACGAAGCTCTATATTGTGTTGGATACGAGATAGTCTAACTAGAGGCGGCGATGAGGTAAGCGACCTTAAAAGGCACTTAGCACACGGTGTGCTCTCGGCCGCCGCTCGCTGCGTTTCTTATTACTTAGCTTATAATTCGGGTAATAACGTCGAGCCAAACATGTTACAACACGCCGATACTGAACGCTATTGAAAACCCGGATGGAATTGTTGTCTGCGGTTACATTGTGCTCGCTAACTGGCGCTTACCTACTTACAAAAGCCTTAGAGATACTGTTTTGATTGTCGAAAGTTGTCTTACTGTTAATAACTACTTCGTAACTGGACTGAACTCCAGTTACTATTCGATAACATTTTAATTCAATACGATTTTATTTTAAATCTTTAGTTTGTTTTTAATTAAATATCTGACGAAATATTTTTATAAAATATAATTTCCCATCCAGATATCATTGAAAAGATTAAAATAAGTTTTCATTGCCATTGTTAGTCAATCTCTCTCAAGCCGTTAGGATTAAGACAGGGAACAGATTAAGCCAGTTATAAAAAGTTATAATTAGATGTCTGTCATAGGGAAACTTGTGGTCTGCGTTTGAAAGTGTTCGTGCTTTAAAATTATTCGTATTTATGTAAATTGTTTGCCTTGCTCATTGTCACCAAGTTAGTTAATTCGACGGTTACGAAATTTCATTCATCATTGTATACTAGCAAACGTTTATGAGAATTCTGTGTACCATTTCTTTCCGTATTCAAAGTAGTACATCTCCGTAAAGAATAAATAAAAACTAGCAATGACAAAAAAGCGAAATGATCACATCGGATGTCATTGACATGCATCTCTTGCTTTATTTTTGATTGTAAACTTAAGATGCATGCAACATCTTTTACCGATATGACTTTTGCGTTCTGAATCTGAGTTTCAACGAGTAATAAATGATAGCCTGATGGATGCATACTAATGATGTGATAGCCAATAGTCCGTGTGAAAAGTGTAAAAACCGACGAAATGCCCGCATGCCGTGAGCATTTTCAGATTGTTACGTGATAAAAAAAGGTATACGGTTGGCAACAGGAGTCTTTCATTTCCGCGCCCACGTCACAGATCCGGAATCCGATTCAATACGTGAACCATCCGAAGAGGAGCAAACGGCAGCATTATCGGAAGTCGGAAATCACACACGTGAGCATTCCAAACACACTCCGTTTAAAGCTCCTACTGTATCATTTAATGCAACTATTACCTACAATCTCTGCGATGGAACGAATATTGGAACATCTATCATTAATATAACATTAAGGGGCTCGGTGCTCGAGCTTCTTATGACTAGTTGGAGTCTTAGCCCCACTAATAAATTGCTAAGTCATAAATATTAAATGTTTTCTATCTTAAATAATGTTTTTTATTCGACAAACATTTGGACGTGGCAATTTTGTTCTTAATAACTATTACAATGGCTTTAACTGACATGCAGAGAGGATTTATACCCATTGTCTCTCGACACTTTGGATATTTTTAATGGGGTATTACAAAGGCAATGCCAAAATTGCGTGAAATCTGGCTCGCCGTCCTTCTGTGGGTACACAGCAAGGTCTGCCAAATAAGTTCGGTAAATTTAACGGTTCAATTTTTGTAATGGTGACAGGCAATAATATAATTGATATATGTAGTTGTGGTCTTCATAATACATTTTTGAATTTCACTTTAAGTGTGGAATTTATGTTTGCAGAGTATAAATTAATAATTCTTCACTATTACGATTTTCAAATTGGTAAACGACTTGAGGTCGCCGGTGTCTTTAACTCTTCACACAATGAGAGGTGTATAAGCCCTAAAGTTCAGGTTGTCTAGTTTCCTTGTTTTCATTGAAACAAGTAATTTCTACAATTTCTATTCGAGAAGTTTTAAAAGCGTCCTGGATTAGAAAACGAGCCCTCTTAAACAGGAACTTCTTAAAATATAGCACTCCTACTTAATCAGTAGTCAAATTTAAAATGGTACCTTAAGTAAATGGATAATTAGGACATTAATATGTTTTGATTCACTAATCAGCTGAATCATAACAATTTAAAAATAATTTCTGAAATAAAGCTCAACAATTGTACATTATCATTGAAGTGTGACTCTGTCAGGTTAACGGAAAAAAAAGTAATAAATAAATCACAAACGATGCCTTCGTGCTTCCAGCGCGGTAAGCCAATTACGTCGATGCGCTCCAAGGAAGCTAACCAGTTTCTAAATTCTCCGTATATTTAATTCAACTTAATTGGTGTGTGTACACGGCGGCAGTCGACCGAGAATTTGAGCATCTTTGTTGGTGAAATCGCGTTTTAAACTGTATCATCCATCCAAATTTATGTAATGTGGAGCAAGTAACTCGCCTCTCTTATAATGTTCAAGCTCGTTAGTGCTGTTTCGTGGTCACTTCCTTGTTTCATCTCTGTTAATAATATTTCATGAAGCATTCAACTTAAGTGGGTACTGAAAATTTAGAGCCTTTCAGATCGTATAATCAAAACGTATAGTTAGTCGATGTAAAAACTAGTTAACTTCATCGTAATCATATACGTATATCTGGCTAATCATGTCTATTAGAGGAAATATAATAGGCAAAATAATTTTTTTTTTTCGAGGATATACAAAATACTAATTGGCATTTTGGTAACATAACATTATGAATTTAAAGTTTTGGAGATTCTGAACTTTGTCGATCTTACTTAAACATGACCATTTAAATAATATCAGTCTTGATTTTTCATCATGTTATTATCAAGGATATGTTTCATACTACACCGCTATATGTATATAAACTGCATAGTATTTTCTTGGAACGCGGTCTGTTTGTCGTATGTGTGACTTACTCAAGTCCCCCGTTCGTGTGATTGATTTTATTGGAAACGCTATCTAAATGTTTAGTTACTCCTTCTGTTTAGGTGGATGATGTGTTCGATGACGTAATGGTACGACGTGATTTGAGCCTCGTAGTTATATATTTAGTGGGTGCTCCGCTACTTGGTAGATACTAATGAATGATACAGGAAGCGAGACGCGTGCGCAGTGAACTGATGTGGAGATGAGTCGCGTGGGCGCACCCCCGCCTCATCGTTCATCGTCCAACAATTGCCTATTTAACTCCTTAGATAAAATTGCGAACGACTTGTCACGAACGAGATTTGAATGGTCGGAAATGCAACAAACGTGCGGTGTTAAGTTTGCATTTGCAATTCCTAATATGCTCTTCGGTTCAAGCACGGAGATTTTCGGCTAAGAGTTTTCTTTGTTTATATAATAATTTCTTCACTATTCTACATTACTTCAAATGATGTTTTTTTTCTATATAACTTCGATTGCCCTATCACGTTTTACACGGAGCTTACTCTTGACCTTTTGCAATTGAATTTCAAATAGACATTACCATCTCATGGAAATGGCGTGAACAACGGACATCGGTACGTCTGAACGTAATCTAGTGCATTATATACACGGGAGGTGTGCTATACGGATCCACGTGCTCTGATTGGTAACTTTGTTCTCGGCAAGTGTTCGTACACAATAATAATTGCATTAGTGTGAGTGCTGCGTTCGGCGTGGGACGAGCCAGTGCATTTTTTGCGGGTACAAGATGAACAGGTCGTTGAACTCCATCGTGTGTCTCGAGGACACTGAATTCGCCAACGGAGCGCGTCTTCCAACGGCTCAACAATAAAATGCATTTTTTTGTATGGATTTATTTTTTATCTTGCGGCAATTATGATATAATTACGTTACTCCTGAAACTAAGCAATGGTTTCGCAGGTGACTTCATTCCGAGGGTTACTCACGAAGCAGTAAAGATGTTTTCAGTTGGGGTAATGCGGAGGTACTAATTATCTAAAAAAATACGTCCATTCGAAGTAATATTTTTAAACGATTATTATAAAGATTTATGTTAGAAGTGGAGTCTTTAAATTATAACAAGCGGCGAAACGCATGCGTTAATGATAAGATATCCCATAGCTAGACAAACGTGATAATGTTACTTTTAATTTTATTATAATTTCTAATGTCATCCCAGATGAATTAACAGTTGGTGATAGACGAGAACATTCGCCTTTCATCCGGCAAGAATGTGTGACGAACGAGTAATAGCTTTATGAAGCGCAGAAGCTCAGACCGCTAACTTCCGACCAAGATAATGGTGTAATATAAATTCAGAACGACGCTCTTGTTCGAACATAATATAATGGGCGCGCAACAAAACTGTAATGATCTTTTTAGATGTTCATTTATTTGCTTATTGTGCTATAATAAACTTTTCCTTGACTTTTGACGAGGGCCCATAACATTTGGATTTATAATCAAGAACAAAATTTTAATTTATAATTTTGACTTAACTGGAAAAAAACAACTGAATCCTAAGTAAATATAAAAGTAATTACATGGTTCTTATACGGGCACGTACATTATAATCCTAAAGATGTTGGATGAAAAAAACGTTGTATTTCGAGACCGTAAAATGTGTATAAATGAGCTTTTAGTCGTCACGCGTCGAGGCTCACGCTCGACAAAAACAGGCGCATGCCGTCATCTGAGGTTCACTGGATGGAAGTCCAATCACCACTTTTATTTATTTACTTACCCAAACAGCTATTATAGAATCAATTGACGTTCGTTCAATCTTAATGTTTCCGTGCAAGCAAGGATATAATTATAATTGCAATGGATCTTTTGATATAATTTGTTTTGGGACGTTTGATGTAATACAATCTTAAAATGCTCATTTCTAGGTCATTCTTTACCATAGTTCTTCTTAAGCCTAAAATGTTTGACTCGTTGACTTTGCAATCTCTGTCAAGTGTACTTTAAAGTCTCAGTCAAATGGACTTCAAGTCTCCGAGTTACATAATGCTCTTACCACCCTTGTCGGGTTTCATAATATCTTCGTTTCCTATTCTGATTGTGCCGGCTGTGTCTATTCGATGCACTTACACGCTAGCAAGACACCCGATCTAGTAAGAAGTTCCTTGCCTTAGTCTCTGCTACAACTATTGCCATGTACTTGTATAAACTGCTGAATATCAATTGGCTATTTAGAATTATTTGAATATGAGCAGAAAAGATGCTAGAGCAGTAGGAAACTTCGGGTGGGTTGTTCCCATTTTCAATAAAACGTTGCAGGCGAAGTGGTCTTGCCGTGTCCTCGGACGGGTCACGCGCCGCGCAAACCAGTTCCATGGCGCACTTTCACCGCTCGTCGTTGCGCCCGCGGTCTGCGCTGGCGCCAAATTCGCTCGCTCTCTTGCACTCACATACCCTGTTACCTCTCCCTCCATCTTAATTTCCTCGCGCTTATCATAGAGCTGACCAACAAACGTATCATCATTGTTAAATATGTTTGATTTAAATTCTAAAGTTGTCTACTTCTAGTGACGTACCAACCATCACGCTATTCTTGTATGTGCTTGTGTGCAATAAAATTAAAGATTTTTACGTAGTATTTCATAGTTTTACAAAACGAGTGAACTAAGTCAGTTGTGGGTTTTGTAAAATCGGAGATAGTTTAGGTCTTCTGCCTCATGAAGTGGAAGCAAGTGGTGCAAACACATTGACCGGCTAAAACTCGACACAATCGACGAGGCGGGCGGAAGTGTGGCAGTGGCGAAAAGCTCCCAACTGCATGAGGAGAAAGGAAGCGGCGCGCCGTGCGGCGTGATAAGGCAGCCGGCTGGCGTCGGGGTGCGGGGAGGGGTAGCGAGTGCGGCGGAGCGGGGCGAGGGGTGCGCGCGCAGCGACGCCCCGCGCCGCGCCACTTGCCTCCCGTCAGTCGCCCGCCGACTCCGCTTGTGCTTGTGTGACTCGCGCCGCTCCGTGCACCGCACTCGTGCCCCGAACACGACGCGTGCCGCCCCGCTGTGGCCGCGAACGCGACCTCTACGCTACCGGCGAAACGTTTTTCCCGACTTTCGTGCGACTTGCTATGATTTGACTTTTGGACTTTTACACTCCCTTACCCGGCTTGTTTACCCCTCATCATGTAAGTGTTCCGCTCATTCTATTAGATGCGATGCGTTATCGTCGAATTCGGAACTCGCGTCGAAGTGCACCGTGAAGTTTTGGTGAATTACAATATAGTGTAAAATTTTTTCGATGTATTACAGTTTGGTGCAGTCGTATATTCTTGTGTTTCTTGTTAGTGAACGGAGGCGAATCGCAGGCGATTTCCGAAATTCGATGGAAAGTTTTGAATAGCCGGGGCGAGCGGTGTGATTTGAGCGATGCGTGCTAAGTCTGCCGTTCGCTCCGTAGTGAGGCTCGGTGGCCGCTCGCTGCCGCACCGGCGCCAGTGGCCAGCATGCGAGCTCTCGCATTATTTCCTCCCGGTGGATGCATTGCCGGCAGCGACGCCCGCGCTTGCACGAGGACCAATCTTAAAGCTTTCATCCGTATTACTTGTAATGTGAAAGTTCCTCCAACTAGAAGTCTTCCGTGATCCCCTAACAAAACTTTCCTCCCTCATTACCTTACTTGTACGAATATTCCTTTATTAGTTTCGTTGTTCCGTGCGACGGAGTCAGAGTAATAAGTGTGAACTTGTACGTAGACACTATTGCTACTCAAAATTACTTTCTTATCTCATTTGTAAAAATACTCCCAAGTAAAAGTTTTGCTAAGTAGACAATATTTCTATAGACGATGTTGTCAATGCCAGTCGCATACCGAAATGTTTATGAATAAAAATTTAAAACTTGCGCATTCCGTTTTTATCTGTGTGATAAACTGTCCACTGTATGTATATTTATGGAATAATCTTATCTACCTTTGCCCATGCCTATACCAGCTGTGAACAACAGTGTTCCAGTCTAAATACATTTAAAAATATTTTAACATCATCAGAAAGATTCTATGTTCTGAATATACGGAAGATAGAACCACGAGCAAACACTCACCATAGTTTAATTGTGATTTTACTAAATAAAAAAGGAATTTGATATCTTCCATATTAACGGCGATGATGTAATCAAATAATACAAATGTTATAGACATGTGTTTTATTGTGATCAGGGATTATTTTACGGTAAATTATATAAAATTTTACTGTACTTTGTTCTGAGACTCGATTTCTGATAAGATTACATAATATTGTATGAAGTATATTTTCGGTAAATCTATTAAAAGAAACGTAAAATTAACTGCAATATCAAAAATGAATATTATATAGTGTGGTGACTGTACTAGGTTGCAGAGATTAGTCATAACTTTGCATAAAGTAACAGCGTTTTCATAAAACCAAAAATTAAGAATATATCAAAAAATACTTAAAAACCAGTGACAAAATACTAGTTACATTGTATGTTCTATTCTTGTAATAAGAGCAAAATTTTAAGTATAACATCAAAACATGTTTTAACATTCAATATGATTACTAACTATATAACAAAGTATTTTGGCTTTTATATTTAAAAAAAAAACATTAAGTGACCGTTAAGATTTTTAATTAAATAAAACTGAAATCATTGGAAAAGAAACAACAGACGAAATTAGTTTTTTAATTTTTCGAATTTTGTCTGTGTCAAAAGTAAAATATCATTTAGAATAATATGACCTATACTCGGTGCAAATTCGATTTGGAATTTTTATCGTACGAACTTCAAGTTTGGAATTAGCGCCGAGAATAAAAGTATCTACAATAAAATTGTTATAAAAATCAGTCAGCAGAACAGTGTTATGTATAAAAATCAGTGTATATTACGATATTAATAAATCTAAAATTCTTTAATACAAAAGTGACTAATTCCAGCGACGCTTATCCCCGACGATTCGGTGAGTAACCCCTGCAAGATATATTTTTAGTGTTGCTTCATACTTTATCAGAAAAGAAAAGATATTATGAGCTTAGAAGATTCTTTGATGTACCCAAACTAAATAATATTGCTGCAGGTAAACTTGGCAGGATGATTCTTTTATATTTCTATAGTCAAAATTTAATTCAAATTAAAAACGGTCATTTGTCTTGGTACCCAGAAGCTGGTAGTCAGTAGCCAATCTTTTGGAAATGTGTCATTATTGCCCAATTAATATTCATGGGATTCTCTATGAACACTTCACCTAAATAAATTTTATTATTCCAAGAAAAATTAAACAAGATATATTAATATAAGGAATTATTATTTACATGGGTAAAAAGAGAACATGAATCATTTTACTTTGATAATTAGTGTTGCGGTGAACTAATAATTTTAAAACTCCGTTATCGGCCGCACTAGGTGGTCATCATACATGTTCCTCTCCCGTGTGTGTGATACGTGTTATTAGACGTGAATACTAGGTTATCACGCCAATATCAGCGTACCAGCAATAGCTTATAAATATCAAATCCAGCTGCGCTACATCGGGCTGGCTATGCGACGTGTCGTTTTAAAAATTCGGTACATTATTCGGCTAAGTCCACAATGGTTTGTTTGCTACGTTCGTACGGTAACAGCTGCCTGCTGCCTCAGCTACCTGCGCGAACAATGAAGCTCCCCGCGATAGACTCCGGCCCTCTATTATTATTGTTTTATTTCATTTCCTAGCGAATAGTGGAACTCAGCGCTTAAAGCTATCGTCGAGTTTATTATCAGATGAAATTTTAATTGCGTCGATTTCATGAAATGTTTGTCTCGAAATGTAACGTTGGAACATAATAACGACTAATAACTGTATTAGGAGTATTTAATATTAGCTAAATATTGTACTCAATTTACTTGGTAATAAAATACCTGTGAATTAATACTGAGTAGCGGTTCCATTGTTAAAAACAGTTTGAAACACAAACGTTCAAGTTATTGTTAGATTAGAATACAAATTTTCAATTGTAACAGTAACCAGCTACGTTACAGCAATATTAATAAAAAAAATCTTTCCCATTTCGATAGCAGAATGAGCTTGTAGACTGAGATTTTCGTATTAAATTGAGTCTAGGATTTCCCTTTGTAGCACGTGGAATGGACAGCACAAAGAGACTAGACCTATGACAAAAGAACAAACATTTATATGACTCAATCAACACCAATCTTCATCAGGAATACAGGTAGTACAAACTGTCCCACGGGACACTGACATCTACAAAGGACATACTATTCCATATAAAAGTATTTTTAGAGGGGGTTTACTTGTGACATAACATACTTGTGTCATAAGACCTGCGTCCATTGGTGAATCTGATGGTTTGACATTTAATGCAATATGGCGACTGTCAGTTGTCAATATAGCGACTGTCAGCTTTAAACATTTTAAATACACACATGTAAAGCTGGTCGGTCTATCCAGTTATAAAGATCAATTCCCACGGAATCATGAAATAAAAAAAGTATATATTAGTAGAGAATAGAATGTAATAAGTTGTTGGTTTAATAAATATTTTGTTAATATTCATTATTACGTATTAATTAAACATTGAATTCTAATGACGAGCTACTCCCCAGCGAAAAGTAAACGCAGCATTTATACCTGCGATAAAATTTATCGTCAGTTTGATATAAATCGCTTTCTTTCTCTGTTTCATAAATATTTGCCTTTATTTTAATTTTGTGACTTGTCTGCCATGTCGTTCGTTACAATGTAAAGATTATTATAAAATGGTACCGTTTAGGATTTGACTGATGGATAATGAAGTGAAAATATTTAGTTAGTAACTAAAAACGAGTTTTTGTTTAAACTTATTTTCCCCGTGTCGTAACGCGTGGAGCGATTTTTTTATACAGGTCGAGTTTTCGAAAATGCCATATATAGGTTTTTCAAGTACATAAATACAAAGTTATACTTTTTTTTACTTTTTCCAATGAATGAGATAGCTCTGACTACGATCCCGCCTGATGGTAAGTGGTGATGAAGTCTTGGATGGTAAAGCGCACTAACTTAGTAGGTGCCTATTCACTTTTGACTTGGAGACATTTATATTGTAATAAAATGTAAACACCGACGCGGTCAACTTATTCCAGTCCATAGCGGTACGGTAAATATTTTAGACGATGACGAATTTCCATACACACTTTCATCCCCTTTGAACTGTTTCGAAACTTTGCATTAAAAATAACCCTTTATTCTTTCTCAAGTTCTGAATTAATATTGATTCAGTGGTTTAGATGTGATAACGTAACAGACAGCAGACATTTATAGTAATAATAAAATCTATATAAATTAGAAGCGATAAAAAATAATGTGACTATTCTTTTCACCGTTGCGGGAGTTTTGTTGACTGAAACAAATCCTGAAAGTATAAAAGGTAAAATCATGTTTTCAATATGTTTTCCAAAATTGACGACGAAAAATATTGCAATGAACCTCATTTAATGCTCAGACAATTGTTCTAGACAAGCGGAGGTTGGTTTACCGAATTGAATTATTCGGTTCTTGTAAAAAAACCGTAAATGGAATATATTCCAAAAACAGCTTATTCGATTACGTATTCTGTATTCCGTTTATTTTTTTTTATATGGACTATATATTTGCAAACACATATATTTTTATGACTTATCTGCCAGACATTGTTCACCAAAATATATATTAGAGTCAGGTAGAGATTTTTTTATTTTAAAATCTTATATATAAATTCAATAGTTCGTAAGGACGGATGGATGGATGAATGGATACTTTGTCACCCTTTCTCGCGACTACTGATCTGAATGAAATTTGGCATAGAGACAGATTACGGTCTGGAATAAAACATAGGCTATTATCAACAGACTACGAATTAGTGAATAAATATTGTGAAGAATTCTTTGCTATTATTTTTCCTGGTATTCGAGATAATTAAAACATTAAAATTCCATCACCCCTCATCAAATTCCCGTAAATATAAGCTATAAGTTGATAAAGTTTGCTTAGCCTTTGTAACTAAGATTGAGTCACAACCCTAGATACACAAAATTTATATATAAATAAATCTTTGAACATAGAATATGTTTTAACATATATCTAGCAATAACAGCGAATAAAATGTGCTGTCGCTCGCATTAAATTATAATTAAAATGTGTGAATAAGATAAATTAAATGTTATTTTATATTAAAATATAATAGGGTCGCACATTCTGCACGCTTATCGTTTAAGACCGACGTAGGTATTAAATTCTTCGATCGCACGTAATTTGAAACGCTGGCACTGCGTGGAAAGCATTTCAGTGCGATTGCAAAGTGGAAATACTTGTTTTAAAAATATTCTTGGACTTGTTTTTATTAAATCTACAACGTAGCGTTCAAGTTAACACTGTGCTGACATAGAGTAGTGTAGCGATGTGATGTTAAGGGAAATTCTTTTGATTTGTTTTTTTTTTTTAACTACTGATTGTATTCTTTCAAAATCCTACTTATATAAAATGCAAAAGTTTGTGACGATGGTTTGTGAATCCTTCACGTAAAAAGTGCTGAACGGATTTTAATGAAATTTGGCACAGGGATAGATTTTAGTGTGGAATAACACAGGCTGCCGGCCGAATCTAGTAAATTGTAATAAACAAGAATTGAAAGCACAATACAATAGGCCGATTTCTTGTTTCCAATTTCTTCTAGAAACCCAAATCATATGTTATAAGTATGTGTGAGGCCGAGCTTCACTCGGCGTATTATCTTAGTAACACCACCTAGTATCACAAATTGTAACTAAATTCTATACAGTCAAATTAATTATCTCTCTTTGTTACTCTGTGGTATAGAAGGTGATTTTTTTCACGTCTCCGGAATTAACATGAAATAGCCAAATAACGATGTTTAATCGATTCCTTGACCCAAAATGTCCTGAAACTCAATTTTCATTGAAACTGACGATAAGGTTTTCTAGAACCCGATGTATATTAATATAATTTTACGTTATACAATAATAATGAAGTATTAAAGTTTTATTTTTTGTGTTGTAATGTTTAGATTTCGTGATAAAACCTCAACATCCGTTTCCGAACCCTTATTTTATATATTGTCACAGTATAAAAGCGGTCCGTCTGTTTGTTTTGATATTGTATGTAACTATGCCAACTATACATGTAAACTTTTTTAAATCCTTTTGTTATTAGACCACCTGTCCAAATGTCATATTTTGTACTAGACTTGTTTAGAATGTTTTGGTTATTATAATTACATCTTCATAATAATGGTATTAACTAATATCTAAATTAATACTTAAGATAATAATACCATTACATACAATTTCGGATGTATGAGTGTGTTTGGTTCTAAAAATCATGTTGTGAATTGCAGTGAAATTTGGAAGTTAGGGGTTTTGTGGGTCAAGGTATTGATAGGTTTTATTCTCTGAGTGTGGTTCCAAAAACCATGTTATAAATTGCACTGAGAATTGGAAGTTAGGGCTTTTGTAGGTCAAGGAATTGATAGGTTTTATTCTATGCGACAAATGCGACGGTGTGACAAATTCGTTTTATGAAATATTTAATATTTACAACGATACGACTAACTACTTTAATGAATTAATCAATCAGTTTAAGCACAGCCAACACCAAGGCAGGCTCCGACGATCTTACTAACGAACGTTAAAACATTAAT
Organism: Asbolis capucinus; assembly: GCA_018249125.1. Taxonomy (NCBI): domain Eukaryota; kingdom Metazoa; phylum Arthropoda; class Insecta; order Lepidoptera; family Hesperiidae; genus Asbolis; species Asbolis capucinus. The sequence continues at coordinate 24,329 of DWJZ01001272.1, forward strand.
GGCCAATTATATATTTAAATACAATTTATAGTAATAT
>DWJZ01001273.1:0-24364 GCA_018249125.1 Asbolis capucinus
AATCCTGAACGTAGTATCAGGTCATGTTTGTTATAAAAATGCATTGTCATCAGGATGAAAACTTTATGCATAATTTCCACTCCGTAGTGTAAGAGGAAGTGGGTCTAATGAATAATAATAATAAGTTATAAATGCGAAAGTTTGTGATGATCAATGGATTTCTATTACTAGATGGATCTGAATAAAATTTTGCACAGGGGTGTAGTAGGATTGTAGTCTGGAATATCACTCAGGATACTTTTTAATAATATAAAAGGCAGGCGAAACCGAGGGTGGAACCTAATCTTATATAAGAATTACTCGAATTTTCGTATAAATCAGGAAAATCAGGAATGCTACCAACACAACGTTAGCCACATTTTTTCCGTTCATTTTCTCGCATAAAATTGTTTTGCATTACTTCTTCGAGATTGTTCGCAGAACTTTTCTGTATAGGATCCTAATTACTGTTTTATTTTTTTAACAACTTTGTAGAACTTTGTTGTATGTTGTTTTCTACAACCTTTGCTTTTATTTTTATTTTATGTGATGTGTATTTTGTAATGGTCATCTACACTATATACACTAATATTATAAAGAGAGAAGTTTTTTTTTTAGTTTGAATTGAATAGGCTCCGAATCTACTGGACCGATTTAAAAAAATGTTTTCACATTAGAATCCTACATTATTCCTGATGAATTTAGGCTATAAAATATTTTCAAAACGTTATGGATCCGTATGAAAACTTCGATAATGTAACCCAACGTGTGAAAAAAAATCCAAAAATAAGCTTTATGTCGTAGGCTGCGGAAATTATTGACAATAGAGCAACATGATGTACTGCAGTTTTATAAAAGACATTAATATCTACAAATAAGTCAGCGATACCGCATGTCTAAATCTTAGAGTTATATCACAATAACTACTTTTTTTAGTAACCAAATCTTCGAAAGCGAAGTGAGAGCAGTTTCTAGTACTTTATAAGATTGCTTTTATCACAAGGTTCTATTGATTTTCTACTACAGACTCTGTATTACTGATGCTTTAAGAAGGCAAGTGAGCAAACAGGTTAACCAAAGTTACGTTGAAAATTTATGTTCATATGTGTATTGATAGCTAAATTAATAAACGATTTTTTTTGTTGTGGAAAAGACGAGCAAGAAAGAAGAGAAGGAACCACATCTCGAAACACACACCGGAAGATATAGATAGAAGGAAAGCAATACATTACTCAAACACCCCCGGTCAATGACATCAACCGACCCAGATACATGAATATCTCCTCTACAGATAGAAGAAGAATGGAAAGTAGAAATACTACCCATCCATATGTATGTGTGTGTGATGGGGGAGGTTTAAGACTACAGGCAATCTTTATCAGGTCTACGTAACATAGAAATAAAAAAGAAATTACATTTAAAAAAAGAACCAGAGTATAGTGGAAAATTCAAAACGTCACACACAGGGAAGACTTTTGAATATTTTCCAAAAAAAATGAGTAAAAACTGCCATTGTGCAAGCCTAATTGGCTCTTCAAACTCGGTTTGAGAACGTTATTCCACATTTTAATCCGCCGAGTATGGTTCAGAAAACAGATGAAGTTAAAAAAATAACTGCCGGGCTCAGTCCTTACATAAATCTCTAGAACATAATCTTTATACAATTGAAGTAATAAGTAGGGATTTAAGTGACCATTAACCACTCTGAGTGCGGTGAGTCGTACTTTAAAGGAGAGATCAATCGATGTCGAACAGAGTATGAAGAATTGAAGATCTGGAGTAGGTAATATGGAGCTGAGGAATTAGCTAGATATTGAAATGCTGATATATGGAAAGTTTTAAGTGTGTGGTAAGTACTAGAGGTTTATTAAAATTTAAGATCTGGAATAACTGATACAAGAAGTAAGTACATAACTGCCCTTGCTTCGACCCTTTTTTTCGCAAACTAGTTTACCAGGAGGAATCCTTTTTGCTTCTGGAATATCATATTTCAAAAAAGAGGAGATCTCTCGCTAGGCGAGGTGATGCCTGGGGAGCGGCCGAGCTCCGGCAGTTGTTGGTCGGAACTTGTGTATATATACATATATGCTAACGATGTAGACAACTCCGATAGCGTGATTCAGGTTTTTCGTGACGTCATCGTGTGACGTGTTTTGCGATGTCGCCACAATATATCTTATGTTACCTTAAATATTTGCGGATGAATTTTCGAAAACAGTCCAGAAGTATTTGAGTTTATGCTTTACAAACAAAGAATACTTTCTTCTTAATAATAATATATCGCGGACGTATAATGTATTAGAACACAAAACTAATGGCGTCACCAGTTTTGTTATCATTACCTAAACAATAAAGTTATCAAGGAACTTGAAAAACTGGTAAGTATTTCGTCTCCAATAAATTAGTGGAACTGTTATCTTTGGTTGCTAGTAATTTACATAGACAAGCGTGGAATCCTAATGATCTGTTCGACCGCAAATTATTACCACAACAGTAAGTGTTTTTCTAAGACTATTATTGTGATACAATAGACCAAAGACAATATATATAGACCTCTCACGCGACTTAAATGTTTTTATTGTTTTTAAATATGCAAACAACGAGCAGGTAGCAAACGATCAGTAAATAGAAGACTATCGCTATTAAAACATAGTATTACATACGAGTACGTGATCGTTTGCTACACATTCGCTGATTGATACTGTGTACTTCTTGCGACAAAACTCACCCCGATATACACATACTATAATATAAGAAGTCCATTTTGAATATTTTTTCAAAATTTTAATGAGGGGGCACCCTAATATCGAGATAGAGCAGAAAAATATTCTTTTTGGAATTATTGTCTGTCTATCTTTTTTTCTGTCTTTCTGTCTGTCTTTCTATCTGTCTTTCTATCTCTTTCTATCTGTCTTTCTGTCTGTCTTTCTATCTGTCTTTCTATCTCTTTCTATCTGTCTTTCTGTCTGTCTTTCTGTCTGTCTTTCTATCTGTCTTTCTGTCTGTCTTTCTATCTGTCTTTCTATCTGTCTTTCTCCCGTTTTTTTGTCTGTCCTTCTTTCTATCTTTCTTTCTGTTTGTCTTTCTGTCTGCCTCTTTGAACGCGCATCACGTGAAAATCCGTGGACAGATTTCGATAAAATTGGGCAGAATTATTACTGATATCCCGAATTAACTTTTAGGATTCTTTTTATCTCGCATAATTCCGGGGTTTGCTTGGGATAGAGGAAGAAATTTTGTATGGGATGTATCCTAAATATCAACTGATTTGCTTGAAATTTGGAACAAACGTTGTTGATACGTCACGATATGTACGTCAGTAAGGCGATGAACCTTATTCTTACTTTTTCCACTTTAAGGCCTTTTTGAGATTAAGTTGAGAGTAACAATAAAATGTATATTGATTGCAGTCATAGCCCAGTGGTTTGAACGTTGGTCACTTGAACGGGATATCCTGGGTTCAAATTCTGCGGCGCCTCTAATTTGCAAAGTTACGTGTGTGTCCGAAATTTGATTATTACTTGCTACGGTGAAGGAAAACAGAGTTAGAAAATCTGCACTCCTGCGACTGCACTCCTCCACCAATCAATCTTTCAATAGCAAAGTACTTTGAATGAATTTCATAATTCCTTCAAAAAGCTGCCGCACTCAAAAGCTTGAAGCAGGTACTTATAATTCTAATAACATGATCGCGAGTGAAATGTGATAATGATTTAATCGATAAAACTTATCGTAAAGATAACGGTTAAATGGGAGATATAAAACCTTATTTTACTACAGTTTACTGTTTGTATTGATTGTAAATGGTAGGCCGAGTTTTCTACTAGTATACTTAATAGAAACACCGCCACCTATGTATTTATACTAATACTAGCTTCCACCCGCGACTTGGTTACTTTGACCTAACCCGCGACTTCGTTTCTGTCATATATGATTTTTGCGAAACTTTAACCGTTTACGCAGTGCACGCAGCGGAAGCTTTCAATAAGAAAAAAAATCCCCCGATTTTGAAACATTCTTCATTGGTGCTCCGCTTCTATTGGTCTTAGCGTGATGTTATCTAGCTTAAAGCCTTCCTCGGTAAATGGGCAATCTAACACTGAAATAATTTTTCAAATCGGGGTAGTAGTTCCTGAGATTAGTGATTAATTTAATAATAATAATATAGATTATTAATAGGAAAGATTGCATTGCTTGTTTGAGGAACATAAGCTTCGAAACTATTGAACCGATTAAAAAAATCCTAAGTTATGAACATAGTCCATAAAATAATTTCAAAACCAATTGGGGTCCGTATGAAAAAAAAAATTAAAACGTGTAAAAAAATACCAAAAAATCCTTATATCGCGTACGCTGCGGAAATTATTTACTATAGAGCAAAGTGATGTACTACAGTTGTATAGAGGATATCAATATCTACAAAAAAGTCTACAACACCATAGGTTTGTTACAGTTATGTATGTCCCAATAACTCCTTTTTTCTGGTAACTGGTTCTTCCGAAGCAAACCGAGAGCAGTTTCACTACTAAATTTGATCTGAAATTCGCACCGAATATAGTATTTTAATCTGCTAAAATAATAGATGTCATCACCGATAAAAAAATTCCAAATTCATACAAACTACCGTCTTTCAAACAAATAGAATAATATTAATGAACATTTAAATGTAGAAGGGTACTTACGATTTGTTATACAGTAAACATTATCTACAATCAGAGTAACAAATACCTACTATCCCATTTGTTGTGAAACCAGCTCAAGTATTCAACCAGCTGCTATAAATCGATCGCGGAACGAGTCTGTTGCACAGAGGAGAACGGACGATCTGTTGTGTGCATTACAATGAATTGTTATATTGTACAAACTTGATGATTTTGTATGTAAAAAAATTCAGATCGAATTTGAAGCCAGTACAGGAAAATTTTTCTTTGTTTCCATTCGTCTTAAGTCTGTAGTACCTGAGAATATTCATTGGCTAAATTCCTGAACGGCATCTTCGATATTGATGTGACAGATAAAAGCTTATTCTCGGGTCACATCTGTTATTTATGTGTGCGTGATGTTTATGTTGTCAATAACCGAGAAACAAACAGGTGTGTATTAAAAACATAGATAAAATAAAAGTAGAACGGATTTACTCCTTTAATATTAAATCCTCTTTGTCTAATTTACAAAGGAATGTTTGTCTAAAATTTAAAAAACAATGACAAATAAAGTCTCAGGTCTGCGGTAAAGTCTCAGGTAAGCGGCAAAGTCTCAGGTCTGCGGTAAAGTCTCAGGTCTGCGGTAAAATCTCAGGTCTGCGGATTTCTTAACGATCCTTCGATAAATAAAAACTCTTTTTCATATACTTTATTGAGACCCTGAGAAATTTAAGTCCAGTTGTCGTAATTTTTAACCGGCTATCACTGTATTAATAGAAGGAACTCTATTAAATCCTACTTGTATTATATATGTATGTGAAAGATTGTAAGGATATTTGGATCTCCTGTACGCACTAAACGTTGAATGGATTAAGATGAAACTTGGCACACAGATGGATCCTGGAAATGAACATAGGATTGATTTTATCCCGATTGATTGATTTTATAGGTTTGCATTTCAATGCGTCTAGAATCACACAAAGGCTACTCTTTATTAATATATGACGGGGGCGAAGCCGCGGGCAGAAACTAGTAAAGGCAACATACACACACAGGCACAATATACGTGCAGCCTTTTTACCATGCACAGATGTCCCTGTGAAATGTACAAACTTTTACTTTCAATCATTGAATGCAGGCCGGCGAATCCAGGTCATATAACTTGGTCAATTTCTTCAACAGACTTGCATCCTGAATAATAAAGTAGAAAGGGTGTTTCCAATGTAACACTTGGCAGTATGCCGGAATACTGTTGTCGGATTATCGAACTTTTAAAAAGGAAAATACAGGATTCATTTTGAAGCGTTAAATGCGGCTTTTGTAATCTGTACAAGTAAATAAAATTGGAACATCTGTTTGTAATAATAGGTTCTGTATAATATCGAATTTACCCAATAATATAATTGTATGTACCTATTTTTTTTTAGATAGAACTCTGTGACAAACGAACTGATAGAATGATAACAGAACTGACTTTCGTACCCTTTGTTACAGACCCTAGTAAAAATGTTCCTTACAAAAAAACTAGCTTGCCTCGTGTAAATTAGATTAAAAACAAAATAAATACACAATTTCTTTTTTATTATAAATGTCTTCTTGCAGCCAGCCATACAGTTTTTTATTTATAACTCCGATCACTTTTACTTTGTTAGTTGTGTATCAGATATCATATCTTCGTCAAAATCAAATAAATCATATTATCTAACTATGTTATCAATGTTCTTAAGTTACAATAACTAGTTCAAATCTTACAAAATAAGATTAAACTGAAAGTTATTTTTATTATTTACTAACTAATCCGATGAATTTCGTATGAATTAAACAATATTGTGTTATTATTGATTATCTTGTTCTAAACTTTAAATCGTGACTTTTTTTACATCTTTACAGTAATATTATAAAGAGGAAAGCTTTGTTTATTTGTTTGTACCGGATAATTCAAAAACTACTAGACCGATTTAAAAAAATATTTTGCCAGTATGTACAATGGAAGGTTTTTATTTTTACAATTTTTAAAATTTTTTTTCGTCTATTAACACATTGAAAATTTGCTACGGCCCACGATATTAGTGTGTTAAACATTAATTTAGATGGTTTTATAAGAAAACTATGAAATTGGTTTGTTTACAAGTTTTGTAAGGATAAGAAGAACAGGCTAGAGATATTAGCTTAAAAAAATTCGTAGACCATTCTGACTCTACACAGAAACTACCGTCTTGTTATATACTATCTCTATCAACATATAAGGTACTAACGAGTCTGCATTCAATTATGACTCGTATTTATATCCTGCTAAGAGTTTAAACTTCCTCAGCAGATTGGCCACCATATAGAGTCAACTATAATTGTTTCCAACGTGTCTCGATAACGAGCTTTTTCTTCGTCTCTTCGTTAATCTCTTACGATATAAGAGCCGATGACGCGTGATGATGTAAACAGTTATAAATATCAGAAAATACTTGTAACGATAACGAATGTATTCTTAACTAATGACCGACCGCGGCTTCGCTCGCGTGATGTTGATAAAAAAATTCCTATGTATTATTTCAGACATTAATCTATACCTATGCCAAATTTTACACAGTTTAGTAGTTTTTTCCTTAACAAGTACATCCATCTATCCATCCATCCTTACAAACTTTCTCATTAATAATATTAGTAGTACTTAAAAGTAATCTAACTAAATCTAACTTTAACTAAACCTTCAACTTAACCAATAAGCTAATAATTGACTATTAGAAACACTTAGTAAATAAAATATTTTTAAGCCTTGACCTGAAAACTCCCAAACTTCAATTGCAAACATGAATCATGGTCAGAGGTAGATCATAACGTTCGTAAATACGACTGTTTGTTTATTGCCGTATTTTAAATCCTTAAATAGCTCCTTAGTACACAAACTGTATACAATTTCGTTATAAGAGGAGATTTAAGTAACCATTACCGTGTATGTATTTTTGTATGTATTATTATTGTGTATGTATTTTTATTTATTTCAGATGTATCCTTGTAAATATCAGAATTATTGTTTATAACGCGAGACACGAATTTTTTTCCACAATAACAAGTAACATGCTTGACAAATTGGAGATAATTTAGAGTGACATATTAGATGAAGCGAAGCGGCCAGTAGGAAATAAAATGTTTCAAAACGTCAAAATGAAATGGAGCAGACATTAACAGAATTTAGTATGCAGATGACAGATATACTCCTAGTAAAATTATTAAAGGTGCGTAAAAACTATTTGCTACTAATGCTTTCGAAAACGTGACAGAAGCTATGTACCTATTTTTGCCATACAAAATCGTAGTTTGTATGGGTAATTTCAGATCGAATTTGCACGAAGTATAACTGCCATTTACGTAAGGTAAAATTGTCCCAAATTTTATCTGAAAGAAATCACTATTTAGCGATAAGATCGCCTTTTGTGCACTGCTCCCTAATAATAATATAATTAAATGTAAGTACTATTTATGGTGTGCAATAAAATGTAATAAATAAATAAAGTTAAATGAATGAATATTGCAATTTCATTCTTGCTCCGTTTCGACATGAAAAAACAAGGAATATACAAGCACACACACTTTCACATTTATTTATAAAATGTTATTGTATGTACCTAGACGGCAATATAATCTTTTAGGCATTCTTTGAACATTTATAGAAACTGAATGTAAAAAGTTTGAGCACTTTGGTTTCTGCAATATTAAAGTAGTATTATATCAAGATCTAGAACCGATCTTAAGCCTGTGATTGTGTCTACGTCCGAGATTTATCAAAGTAGTTACGTGTAATGGGTGCCTGAATACCACTAAACGATTAGGGTTGCCACAAAAATATTTTGATAAAAATTTCCAATGTTCGTTCTCGTTGGCGGAATGAAAAACTACTTTTACAAACAATAGTGTTTGCTCGCGGTTTTGCTTGGTATGTTGATGATAAGTAGCGTATCTGTTAGTCCAGATTATAATCTACCTCTGTGCCAAATTTCATCCAGATTTGTTCGGTAGTTTTTGCGTGAAACTGTAATAAAATTCCGTCCAAAACACTTGACCATTTATTATATGGGTATAGGGTGTGATTTTATTTGGTTTTTAGTGGTCTCGATATCAAAATTATCTTTATTACACACTCATTTTCTCGGATTTTGTCGGTATATTTCCTCAAAATCATGTGAAATGTTGTAAGAATTCAGACAAGGAACCGACTGTGACAACCCTAACATAGCTAGATCCACACAACCCTGCCCCAGTACGATAAACGGCATCAATTTCATCCCATTTCCTGAGCACGGCTCCCTTGCGACAGAACACTGCGACCCACTCGTCTAGTTATTGGTTTTAATGAAACATCACTTGGAGGCCGAATGTGCCCGTATCTCGCCCCAGCTGGCCAATTTAAAAAAAAAACTTTTAGATTATGAATCAATACTAACAGTCTTTGGTAAAAAAAGAACAACTCGAAAATTCTCATTTTGAATTATTACATTTCCTATGAAGTAGTAAGTGAATATACAAATATTAATATTGTAGGTCGAAACAGTCTAACTAATACCATAAAAGTACTGACTGACATTGCCTTATCATACATTGCTTCTGGCATTTAAATTTGAAATATTGCTATTGAAATATAGTTAATATTTTATGTATATCGTAATGTGGCAAAAGTATTATTTTTCGTCAAATATTACTCAAAACATTAACCAAATGTTACTATTTAGTAATATCCATATCCACTACGTAATACAAAAAAAGATTAGGAACTCCAGTATTTAACTCTTACAAAATATCCAGTAACGGTCTTGCGTTGTATTGCTTTCATACATAAATTCGCGGTATTGTAACATCGAGTACAAAAACCCAATAACTGTATATAAAACCTATTTTTTAAATTCGTAATAATGAATTGTGTACTCAATAAGAGAAAACAGAACTCTATTAAAAATTCGGTTTTCCGGCTACGTATGACGTGAGAGTCTTTAAGAGAAGAGTGAATAGGCATTTACTAAGTAAGTGTGCCCAAAGCCTTAGTACAGCCACTTGCCATCAGGTGGCATCGATGTCAAGCGTTAACTTGTTGTATGTAAAAAAAGATTTTAGTATTTGTCAGTGTATCGTTGATCTCTTTCTATATTCCTTCTTTTTCTCTTCTTTTTTGCCGTAATACTTGCATTTATAAATATTTTTAAAAGATATGTTTTAGGAATTGTTAAAACTATAAAAAAAAATTAAAATGAAATAAAAAAGTACCCACAGAAAAAAAACTAAGTTTTTTACGGGATCTGTGGAACAAAACCTTTGGTGTGGCAACTCGCACTTGACCGATTTTAATTAAATTTAAAATATTTATATAACTATAGCATTTTACAACATACGTGTATTAATGGTGAAATATCACGTTTTATACTGTTAATTTACTCTATACGCTTAATTAATACATCCTCCATCATGTCGTACCATTATTTGTCCATGAATTAATATTGACTACGGTGAACGAATACCAGCAGTTGCTATTAAGAATATTACGTTCCTATTAACTGTAGTATTTCTACTGAGAAATGAGTTATAAAAACTAGGAATTAATATAAAAAGTAAGTTCAGTACAGTTTTGCTCATATAAAAAGCATAAAATTGAAAAATAAACGTAAAATAAATTTACCAATCAAAACTTTTATGTAACTTTATATAACCAGATCTTCACCAAATCAGCAAAAAATTGTTGTCACAAAAATATAACGATACCTATTTTATCTGAATAATTCCAAACGAGAAACGATAGTCTGTATTTTTTTAATTGACGAATAGAAAATTTTAAATGGGTATTAAAAATTCGATACTGTAAATATTAAAATATTAAACGCAATACTATCTACACAGATAATATGAAGTGTTTTTTTCACATACCTTTGATTTTTTCTTGCCATTTTTAATCTATTTGTAGCTCATTCACTTTTTAAAAATTCACTCACACGTATGAGCCTATTTTCTTTCCACGTAACACAATCACAGTCAATTTAAAAAGTTCGAAATACAAATTTGGCGGCAATTGATCACATGAGCATGTCTCTCGCGACGTTCGTGTCACCACTCTCCAAAGCCGAAGAGCTGAGATCTCCGGACACGATATACGCCCTACTTCGACTTAACTGGTTGGTGCGTGTGAGACAGACAACCATATCATAATTACTACTTAAAAGAAAAGGATAGAACATATGTTATAATTAACTTTCAAGTTCTGTTGTATTGTTACGTTGAACAGGTAAATTCTTTAACAAAAATAGTAAATAAGATGAACGTAATAGTATTGAAATCTTATACATAAATAGCGATATTTTATTTTTATACTTGGACACATAGCGCCACCTAGAGTGAAAACGCTGAATTATGTTGTCAGCCATATTGCCCAAGTGTACAGTGGCGTACAACGGACATTGCCTCCAATGCGCTTTATTTCTACTTTGTTATGTAGATGGCGATAGTATAGCTGTTGAGATATCGATTGAATATGTTTCGAGGTTTTTCACATTAATTAAAAAAAATACCTATTATTAATGGTATTAGTTTAGACTAAACTAAATACTAAGCGTTGATGCAAAGCATATTAATTCCTATGGCCTAGTTAGTAGTAAAACTAAGAAGCGACGTGTCCCGGACTCGAGACTCAGCAGGATCAGATATTCTTGTGACAAATAAATATTTGAGCTCGGACATTGAGCATAATTTGTAATCTGTTTTTCACATTATCCACAGAATATCTATTTGACATGCGTTAGTTAGCTCGAGCCGTATATTATTATGATAACGCAATTACTCTTTAGATTCCTAATATCATTACAGTTTAAACAGTGCATAACTGTCGGTTGGCTTTGCAAACACTTCACAGCGATGTGTAAGCAATGGGAATTTATAATGCTGACATAATGACAGCTGGAGTAAACAACGACTATTATATATATAAAATATCATTTCAGATGGTATCACATTCGAACCGTACGTATAATTCTCTATATAAAAACATAGTTAATAGAAATCCGAAAAGCGAAAAGACATCAGGTTAGGTTGTTTTAATGTTGCAAACTTAATTTTGTGAAGAATTTCAGATGTTATCTGTAGTCTTGCGAATAAGAGGTCACAATTTTAGTTTCACCTATAGGTATATGTCACAGACAAACATTTGTTCTCAGGGCATAGGTGTTGTTAGTGTACTGCTAATGATCTTCTTCAAGGCACCCACGAAATATATTGCGAAGATACAAGTGCGTGTTTTTTAAAAAAAGAAACAATAAAATAAAAACCAAATTGCTACTTACATTTTAATCTTCTTCCCTTCAGACTGGGAGATGGTGGCAGGCGGTGGGGGAAGATCGTCCATGGGCACCTCCTCGTTGGGGGGCGAAGGTGGAGACTTGTCGAACTCCGCGATTGGCGCCAGTTCTGGCATCGGTGACACCGAGTTGCTGTCCATCGCGGACAACTTTATGGGAGACACTTTGGCTGATTTAAGAACTTTCTCACCACCTCCGGACCAACCGGAGGGCAAAGTTATAAAGTTCACAAAATCACTTGTATTTCAATAAACGTTAAAACAGTTTATACACGTGAATCAGGTATAGTCTCTGTACGGCAAGTTTCGTAAGTCGATAACTTTTGAGATTAGTTCGGAAAGTTGGAATCTGAAAGAAATTTAGTGTTCTTGTTACGATGTTCGTAAGGACATTGTATTAGATTGGAAGCGATGTGTCAACAGAACTAATATTGTAATGGACCGGAATATGGACTAGTTTAATTATCGAGTAAGTAATAGGTAACTACTAAAACATATTGCAACTAGTAATAACATATTAAATTGATGCTACGGCTTGTTGATATGGAGACAGGAATTGGTAAGCGCGCCAAAAACGACTTTTATTTAATTACTGCTTATCACGCTGACATACCCATATTTTCGTAGAAAACTTACGCATACTACGTTGGCAATGAACATATTCAATATAAATACATATGTATGTTTCACAACTCACACACAACCGTCTGAAACCAAACTAAGCGTTAACTTGTACTCTGGTGATCAGACAACTGATAAACATACACATATATTTTCAAACATATACTTATATGGATAATTATACCCAGACACACAGAACAAACATTCGTGCTCATCACAAAATAGTTTGACCTGGGTGGAAATCGAAACCACGACCTTCGGTGTAGCAGTCAGGTTTACTGACCACTAGACCAACCGGCCTGTCTATTAAAAATTGGGATGGTGTTCCCAAAATTTTCACTACAACGAGAACTTGTTTCCTTAAATATTATTATATTACTTCATATTCGTTAATATTAATAACTATTTAAATAATAACTTAACTATCTAAATAATCAAATTAAATATGAATCCACTACATATTATGTTTGAATACAGCAATAAAAAGCAATAAAAAGTACATCGATAATGTACACTGGTTACTTAATACAAAACTCAGAAACAGAACATTTCACATTTGTTTATGGATGGTGTCTACGGAAGGACAATGTCCTGGCACCCTTTGTATAATTTAGTTTTTGACGTGACACGAAAGGGACTGTCACGTGAGCCCAATTTTTAGAATTGGAAAGCACTTATCACGTTATAGACATCAAATTATGTATGCTTTAATCACAGGCAAACGGTATCTTTAGGGAAGTGGACGAGAATGTATGCATTAACAATTTTGACGATAAGTGTACTTATTTTGAGGTGTGTTATACAATGCCGTATGAAAAAACTACTAATAAAAAAATTCCATAGTTGGATCATTAAAAAAATAAATTTAGTATTAATAGTATTTAATTTAATTATTAAATGTATAAAAAACTTGTCAAATTTATTGCAAACAATAGGTACCTAAGTCTTATTTTGTCCCAGTGAAGTTCCTTATAACCACCTAAATATTAAAGATTAATTATTTTCTGTTGTTTTCGCCACATTGTTCAGACTTCAGTCATTTTGTATGTGGTACTTCGGAAGTATATGTTGGAGCTCTCTAAATATTTAATTTTGTGTATAAATTACAATATTTTTATGGCTTCAACCCATTACTGTCCAGTATTGAGCACGGCCTCCTCGTGACTGAGGAAGCCTGGAAAACTATATTTATCTATTATCTTACAATATACAACCAGGACCTTATGTAACCTCGAAAACACGGCATCACTCAAAAAAATTTTGCCTCTAGCGGTCACCATTAACCGACCGTGACCACTGTTGCCTAACTCGATTGATCACTTAGAATAGCCAGGCAATATAAACATCAATATATATAAGAATGACTGGAATAAGCTACCCGCGTCAGTGTTCCCGTTCGATTACAATGTAAATTCAAATCAAAAGTAAATAGGCTTTTGCTAAATTAGCGCGCTTGACCACATCACTGCGTACCAACAGAGTTGATTGTGGTGAAGTACTTATTTATTGAATATACTACTAAAGAAGTCAACAACACAAGGAATTTCATCATCAACATCCTGCTCTGTTCCCAATAAAAATTTTTGTCGGCACAATATCTCTTTCTCATTCATTCTTACCTGTGAACCAATAGCTCACTGACTCTCTTATTATTCACATTATCTCCCACTCAATCTATCCATCCATATATCAATAAAACATGTAATTTAAGTAGCAAAGTATCTCAAATACCAACAATTATAATATCAGTTTATGTTATTAGCCGCTATCCGGTTGCTATTAGGGCTTTAACGGCTGGCGTATGTAGAAAACATTACAAGTATAAAAATGTTATGTAAAACAAATAACTCGTTTTTGCACATTTACTGGTTTTTCTGTGTCTATAAGTTAACAATGAACTCCTACTCATATTATAAATGCAATAGTTTGTGGGGATGGATGGATATTTGTTGCTCATTCACGCAAAGAGCACTGCACGAATCTGAATGAAATTCGAACACAGATATAGATTACCGGAATAAGACAAAGACTTTTATCCACATAGGTACCACGCAGGCGAAGCTACGGGCGTTGACTTGTAGTATATAATAAAAGTGTGTCGTTTATTATAAGAAAAGTAACTGAAAGAAGACGGTCTAACAGAAATCCATTAAATTCAGAAAAGGGCTTGCTCCCTTGGGTCTTTTGTACCACCCCCCATCCCCCCTTTTCCCACTTCACCAGTTGAGTACGTCCACGATATTACATATTTTGAAATTGAATTGTCACAGTTACACAAATCCCCAAATAAAATGATTCTGGAAAAATACTACCATGAATCGTCGTAATCTGTCGTTAGTATTCATATTGCTAATGATTTAGTAGTTAAAAGTAATTTGCAAGTAAACGAAGCTATTCGTGATTCAGAGGTGATTATAAAAGTGTAGAAACCGAGACAGAACAGATACTTTCGCTCGTTTCGTGGGAACTGGGAGTAGAGACTGAGGCAAAGCTTTCAATATTTGGGATATTGGCTGTATTTAACCCCCACATCGCTAGGGTAAGAAACAAACAAACATATCTCTTATACCTTCTTGAGTGGTGGGCACCATTTTGAAAATTTATATAGCCTATGTCACTAAAACAATTCTGACAAATTCATCGACTTATATGTCAATATGTCCAGCCTTTTGGATGGTACGGCGTGCCAAATAAATTGACATACATAGAAACATAACGCATTCATAGATACATACATTCATATATACACACATTCATACATACATACGCTCATAAACTTACCCTCATGACGCGGTGGTGTAAAAATATGTGGGATCGCCACACAGAGAAACATCAGGTATAACTATAAATGCGAAAGTTTGTGTGGATGGATGGATGTCTGTTAAAACTACTAAACGGATCAGAATGAAATTTGGCAAAGATATAGACACAAAAAGCAATGATGAATTTCGTTTAACTTTGACCACCGAAGAACATCTCCGTCTTAATATTAAGCTGGCTGGTTAACTTTAAAAATCGATAAGTGTAATGTTTCACAATATTTTAAGATGTGAATGAAAAATAAACCAGACTTAAAACAGTAATATTTTGACCGCCTAAAATTACAATAACATTCAGAAGAGTTTCTAAAAAAATTAATAATAATTTCAATTTATTACATTTACATTTACGTAATTAAATTTGGTACTTCATTCAGCAACGTCGGAACCAAATTGCACATGGCTCGTCACGCTTGGTAGGTTTTTATTGAAATTCAGTAGCAGAATTATATAAGTCTGGTATATAATTATAATTTCAAAGTCTACCAACTGTATAAGGTCTCTACTCTACGCCTGCAACCATAACATCTTATATTTTATATATTTTTTCTCTTTTTCCCTTCATTTTTCTAATGTGCATCCTTACGAGCGTACGTCCTTGGATAACAAGCTAGTGACGTAACTATAGTAGTAGGTCTAGAATTCATCGAGCTCCCCGTCCTGACGGGCCCCCGAACCCAGGGAGCCCCCGGCCCAGGAGGCTGTGAGCTCAGAAGTGACCGTACATTTATAATAAAATTTATATAACTTTAAATTTATAAATTACATATAAGCACCTACTTAAAATTTAAGTTACAAAGAAATACTGTATACGAATAATCACTTATTACGTTACTATAAAGTAAAAATATTATTGTTTTTGAAAATTATATATTTAACTAAAATAAATACAATATTAATGTTGGGAAACCATCTCAGTGATTTGTTAAAATCAAATTAAAATATACCGATTTTTTTTTGGGGCCCTATCCGATGAATTTGCCACAGGCCTCAGATGATACAGTTACGTCAATGTAGCAAGCTCTTGATATCCGAGAACGGCTATTTGATATTTACAAAAAGATTCATGACGTTTTGACAACCTCATCAATTAATCACTAAAGACAAAAGAGCCTCTTCCTTTTCATTCCCCGAGTCCTTTGACCGTACAAATTCCGCACATTGCTGAAACGACATAAATTATCCAGGCTTATGGTTCTCGAGGGTACATATAAATGTATTTTTAAAACAATATCGCTTTGTTTTGTTTCAGTTTGCGGGTAGTCCAAAAATTCGTTTTTAATTCCTTTTGTAACCTCTTTTTTGTAACAAACCAAATATTATTTCATGCACGGGTACATGAAACGGGTTTTGTTCAATACATATCGTGACTTTATTTGAGTTGAATTTAAATTTAGAATTTTTGGGTTTTTGGCAACCCTAAGTTCTGTAGGAACAACAAAACAAGCACCAATTCAAATCAAAACAGAGTTAATTGGGTGGAAGCCAGGAAATATTAACAGAAATGAATGAAAGCGAAAAGAGCTGCCAGACTCTCCTGCTATTCAAAACCCGATTCGAATAACCTCTCAGCAACAGGGTTGGCTAAATCGAAACTTATTGTAACATAAGAATGCTTTTGACGGGATCTCTTTTAATGGAAAAAGTTGAATGTGTGTCTCCATGTCAGTGTATATGTGTGCGTGGGTGTACTCAGCTTCTGACCCAGGGAGGCAAGAGGGAATTTTAGGGCAGGTTCTCACGTTGGATTAACATATACTACTAGAAACTTTCGGTACGATATAAACCCTTGGCGCAAAGGTATTTTAATGCTCAATACCTACTTTATAAAAGATGTTTTTTCGTCAAATGTGGGTACATAATTTCAATGTGCAGGACGGCAGCTAAACAACAAGCCACCCTCCAAATAAACCCATGTAAATGTGTGTGTAATTAGCATACATCGACTACAATATTTATTACAAAATTGCATAGTCGTTATACTTCATAACGTGAGATATAGATTGTGGAAGACAGTGCTTTAAGGTCGAAATCACAACTGAAAAAATGTAGACATTCTTATAAATCTGAGAAGACTACCATCGAAGAATTTTCGAGATAACTCCAGTCTGACCTCGTTTACCCACCCAGTTTCAATTTAAAACGAAGAACTGTAAAAACGTACTCGCATTTGTAACAAGAAAGCCTACGAGTACTTCAAGAAAATACTACTAAGTGCAAAATGTCGTAAAGTGCGGTTGTAGGAAAACGAAATGGTAACTCGCCTCAACGTGATTCCGAATTATGATTACATTTTACTTAATAACATCATTTTATGGGCTTTAGTCCATTGGCACAGTACTTAGCCCGGGTCTCCCCTTATACTGAGGAGCCCTGGTACTACTGATTTGGGTTGGTGATTGGGTTAGTGGGCAATCCAACAGTCAGAAGTTTTCCGACGACTATCTAACTATATCAACCGGGACCGATGGCTTTGCGTGTCTCTGAAACACGAAAGGACCTATGAAATTTTTGTCACTAGCGGTCACACATCCTTCTACCGACCGCGCTCCCTGTTTCTTAACTTTTCGATCGCCTTAGGGGCCAACCATTACGAATTCTTCTCACTAAAATACGATAATTTCAATTGTTTCTCGTAGACCAGATCTCGTTTAATTTAATTACAGGCTTTTATTAAATTTCTACGTTTGTTAGTATGTGAATTTGTTCGGGTCAAAGCTAAATTAGGTCCATTTACTCTTTATGGAATTGAAATTTTGCACATCACTTCAGGTGCAATAAATATGTATTTTATTAATGTTAAGTATGTATATCGTATAAGGGAGCGCTTTAACGGTATACTATGAAATTACAAAATATTTCTACGTATTCTCCAAGCCTTTCAATAAAATCATGGTTTTAAAATGATATTCCAAAAGTTATTAAAAGTGAAAAAAACAGCAAACAAAACTAAGACCTGACAAAAACAACAGACCAACGCGGTTTTCAAAACTATATTTATGATTCACGAAGTAATTTAAAAGTCATATTTCATAGTGACTGGAATCGCTAAGCAAAATACTGTAGAAACAATCTGAGCGTTTTAAAAGAACGTAAAAATTGTTCAGTGAAAATAGTGGAGCTTGAAGCTAGTACAAAGATGGAAGCAGTTGGAAACGAGGACGGGAGTCAAGTCCTGCATCGATTGTTGAACTGCGCCGTTGTTATGAGAAAAATTACGTTTTATTGTTGAAAAGTGAGTTTTGTTTCTTGTAATACAGCTTAGAAGATATTGATTAGTGAAAAAACTTACGTGATACGTGACCTATGCTCGGTGCAAATTTGATCTGGGTTATTTTCCATACGAAATTGTTGGAAAAAATAATTTGCACCGAGTATAGTGATATTAATATATAACTATACTATTTAAATATACCCCTATTAATATATCACTATACTTGGTGCAAATTGTTTTTTCCAAACAATTTTCTATGCAAAAAAACTCAAATCAAATTTGCACCGAGCATAGGTCATAATTGGTCAATATCCCATAATTGGGATATTGAACATGCATAAAGCAGTGATTAGATAATAAAATAATAAAGAAAAAAAAAAAAAAACATATTACAAGATATTATAATAAGTGTTGGAGTTGCGATATTGACTATGGCAACACTTGACGTGACATAATGTGTCATTTGAGTTTGACGTGAATAGAGAGTACAGATTTAAATCTCTCAACGGCACCGGCAACTTGTCCGTCGACATGTATTGCATTTAGGTGGTAATATTCAGTTCTAATTCTGCCACCGAATGTCCACAAAAGACAAAAAGACTGTAATAAATTAATATTTCATAATAGATTGTAATAATTTAATAACTTTAAAATTATATAATTTTTTTATTGCCGTACCCTACCTGGATCTGGGTCACTATAAAAATTTAGTTATAAAACCTTTGATGTAAAATACTCATGATTTGGCAATAAATATGAAGTATAAAAATAATATGAAATATGATAAAGCTTTACATTTTGAACTCTTGAACTGGAGGTTCCTGTAACTTTCAAATTCTTGTGCGTATCAGAAATTAATTTTCACTTGGTACGGTAAAGGAAAACATCGTAACGAAATCTGCACTCCTGGAGATCTCCAGAAGTCGTTATTGATTGCAGTAACTTGCAACAAAAATTCTTTTGAACATAGAAAATGTTCGAGAATATTAAACGCAGTTGTGTCAACTGTGACCAAACATTTTCCTGGGAAGCCACATCATTAAAATAAAATGAATATATTATGAGCACTTGTCGACGGAACAGAACCTACCTATTTTATTGTTGTGAGTATTTCAAGCGAGTTTTGCAATTTGCCAGCTCCATTACTAACACTTAAAGTAAAACTTAAATTCGTCTTGTAATCTAAAACAAGGTTTATTAAAAATATTTAAAAACACAGTGTTTATTTTCGTCACTATGATTTTAAAAGTTTTTGTATAGTACTTGCGTTTGGAATCACTTATTTCAGGAAAGGCTTTACTAAGTTCGATGCTGTTTTCACTAAAATATTGTTGCAGATACTAAACATTTTTAATTCTAACGGGTACTTACGATCTGTTTATGATATCGACATTTCGACCCCGTTGCCATTTTAAATGCAACCTTGTTTTATTTTATTTAAACTGATTCACAATATGTGTTCTAGAACAAAAGCCCTTAGCTATAACGTAGCGAAGCGAATGCAGGCTACTATACTACACGTACTTCATAAATAAATAAATATGTCACGACAACTCACACACGGCCATCTGTACCCTGGTACTTGCTATGGTGATCAGACAACTGATATACATACACATACATATATTTTTAAATACATACTTATATAGATATTTATACCCAGACCTAGAAAAAACATTCCTGCTCATCACAGAAAAGTTTGACCTGGGTGGAAATCGAACCCACGACCTTCGGTGTATCAGTCAGGTTTACTAACCACTAGACCAACAGGCCTGTCAAGTTAATATAATTATGGTTGTATTTCACAATAAATTTAACGCCAGTCAAAAACATATGGAAGAGGTGATTCAGAATGTCGTGAAATCACGGAATGTTATCCCGGAAATTAAATAGTTGCTACTGAATTTTAACAGATGATTCAAATGTATTTTAAAACTTTCCCACATGTGGGACGACACATATTAATGGTTTATAGCGTGGATACTCAACCATTTTGACAGTCGGTCCTAACTGAAGGATGATTAATTTACTACGGGCCAGTAGTAAGTCCTAGTTAATTAATCTCAGGACTTGCGTAATAAAAAATAAAAGTAAAATAAAAAAATATATACAGTTACGTAATAAAAAAATGTAGCACCTTATAAATTCTACTTTTAAACTAATAAATAATACTACTAAATTAACAAAAATGCTATTAAAATTAACAAAAATATGCAGCACCGTTAACTAATAATGAATCTAAAATACCTAAACATATACCCAATAAATATTTGAATTCTTTTAACAATTTTAACCGTTAAATCTCACAAAAATAATGAGATCATTGTAATGATAGATATTAATTTATTTAATGATTCACTATTGTTCTGATATCATTAATCTGAATCGTTAATCATTGTTAAATTACCCGTAATGCGTTGATTATTACGATAATTTCAACGCAGAACCTGAAATGATTTTGATTTGTGAGAATAATAACCATGCTTTTGAAAATTAATGCTGCGTATGTAGAGATTTACTGAAATACTCAGAATTTAATAGGTTTTTAATACGATTTATTTGGCAGAACATAATAATATTTTTATCCTAGTTTCCGCTCGAGATCTCGCCCGAAACTTCGCCCACGTGGTACCTACATATGTTAATAAAAAGTATGTGGTATTACGCTACAATCTCCATGCCAAATTTAATTCAAATTCGTTCAGTAGTTTTAGTGTGAAAGAGGAACGAATAATTGTCAACCTATCCTAACAAACTTTTGCATTTATAATATTGTACCACGCCGGCCAAGTGCACATTGATGGATTTCACACCACTTTGAGAACTTTCAGGAGTACAGATTTCACGATGTTTTTCTTCACCGTAGCAGCTTCTAAACATAATTTTGAAAATTAGAGCGCAATAACCAATAAGTCCAAACCACTGGGTATTTTTTAAATTTATTTGTTCATTTATTGACCATAATGCAATATTGCGGTACAAATGTAGAGCTTCTTGCTAATTACCCAGTTAACAATATGGGACCAATACACGATAAGCGGTTTTAATATAAGGATTTTTATTTATTTATTCGTTTGTACACACACTACTTATTCGTTATAAGAAATATCTTCCAGTAGTCCCGAAAGTGGAGAGTTGAAATAAAAAGGCAAACTTAGTGCGTCCTAAAATGGTATTATAAAATAAGAATTATATGTATAAGGATATTATAACATAAATAAATATCTCTGGACAACTCACACACAGCCAACTGACCCCAAACTAAACGTTAGCTTGTACTATAGTGATCAGACAACCGATAAACATACATATATATGTATATATATTTGAAACACATATTTATTCCTACTCATCACAGAAAAGTTTGTACCTGGGTGGCAATCGAACCCACGACCTTTGGGTGTAGTAGTCAGGTTCGCTAACCACTAGACGTTAACCGAACCTAACCGTTCTGTCAAAATATAAATAAAATAATAATAAATATAAATAGGTTATCACCTCTATGCCTGTTCAAACCCCATTCACTTATTATATGCCGATCAAGATTAGAATTCCTGTATGGGTTGCGGATAGACCTTTCAATGTCTTCATCTATTCTGGTAATACGAGACCTTTTAATTAAATTACAGGTGACCTGGTCGTAAATGCCAATAGTTAAGTGGTAAATGGGTAACAGCGGGTGCTATAAGGGATTTGTAGAGCAAGGTCTAACATCGAATCAATAATAATTAATAGACTTCGATCATATACATATGTACATTACCTAGTAATGGTACTATGATGTGCGAAATATTGAAGAAAATGAATAGCATGGTAACAAAAAACTCATTTTAGAATAGAGATTTTATAGCGAGGTCACCAGTTTGCGAACTCAAATGCGGGAACTCGCGCCTAAAGCTGTCAGGGTTAGAGAATACAGCGATTTCGATGTTTGGAAATTTTGGGGTCACCAATTTGTCAAATGAGAAAAACCCACCAAGAGATGTCAGGTTCAGGGTTACAGAAAACAACGTTTTCGAATTCGGGAAGACTTCGAGAGCGACTGAGCTCCGAATGATCATGTTTACCTTGTATGTATAGATCATGTAGAAAACTCCAAATATAATTGTATCATAAAATTTACAAATCGTTTTTGGGTCAATTCTTTACTAAAAACGTCCAGTGTAGTTTTATCCTAAATATCCAAGCAGAGAGATTAATAAATTAAAGATTATATTACACTCGTGGACCCGGCAGACGACCTACCCGGTGGTCTGTTAACATAACGACAGCACATACAAAATGACAACCAAATCGATCCAGCCATTTAGTCGTGCTTAGGTGACAAACCGCACCGGAGCAGCATGATAGAGTACGCTCTATTCCTCTTCAATATGATCAGAGACCCGTGATCAGTAGTAGGCCATTAATGGATTGAAGCCAGCCGACAAACACACGTACAGAAGATTTATATATATACAATGATTTTGAATATTTTATTCGCATACACAATGGCCGAGAGCAACGTTCTTCATGACCTCATCTTGACATCTGTTAAAGAACTCCAAACGTAACACCGTAATACTCGTAACTAAATATTTCGTTATGGATTTAATTTCGGGGTTCACAAAATTATTGCTCTGAAAATTGTGTAACATGAATTATGTACGCGCTTGTTGGCTAGATTTCCCTACGAGTAACTCGGTGTAAGCTGAATTCCCAGCTGTGGCAGCAGATATACAACACCAAAAGAAACGGTTTCGCTAGTCGGCTATGTTAACGATATTAAAAAGGACTTTGTTCAAAGTCCCTTTAATGTAATCATTCATTGACCTAGATTTAGTACAACTAGGCACATAAATGAAAATTACGCGCTGCAGGATTTGAACCTAGACTGCCGTTCGAGACACCAACGTTCAACCCTGCTAACACTCACACGCCTATTGTCATTCAGGTACGCGTAAAACTAAAATATGCACAGTCCACGAAGAGATAAGATAAATTGACAAGCTTTTATTTGGCTAGCAGTGTATGTGTGTATTAGTTTGTTGCTTTGATCAGGTCAAATCTTGCAAACTTAATTAGACTCAGTTCTTACGCTGCGGAGCTAAAATTTTGCGTATACCGCCCTGTCTGGACTTATTTTTTTATATATTTATTTAGTCATGACCTGATACTACATTCAGGATAGTTCAAGATTGACTCTAGACAAAGGAACACAGCAGTTAACAATACTGGTATTAAATAATATATGTTTCTCCGTAATAAGGGTCTATAAAAAGATTGTATTTTAAAATATTTTAATAAAGTCTATTTTCATCTTCATTTATTTATAAGATTCTTTAAAAAGAGTTATCATAAATGAATCTCTTTTAAGTACTCGTTAAAACGAATTTTTTAACGTTCTCGATATAACATTCACAAGGGCCGATACACATGTAAGTCGAAATATGATATCACAATATGAATACAGTGCTTCGTCTCATACGATTGACATGAATTGAAAACGTACGTAAGTACGGAACTTAAGTATTAGATCCGCGTGTTTGTAAAGAATGAATGAAAAGGAAGCATGGGATGTGTCTTATTTCTATACGATACACTACTTTTGTCTCGTTTTATAGTAGCTGGCTTTAACCAAGTGGCCCACTATTGAGCATAGGTGACTCGTGACTTGAGGCTAAGAGTATATTTCACAGAGCTTCTTCATTTGGTGATGTATTGTATAAATAGTGTTGGTAAAAAACTCTACCGATCGTTTACAATGCATACCGATCGTTTACAA
>DWJZ01001274.1:0-24359 GCA_018249125.1 Asbolis capucinus
AATGTTAATGGAAGGAATGTTAAGGAATTTAAATAAATGGTTAGTTAAATCACTCCTTAGTACATAATTTGTGTATAGATTCTCTACTAAGGAGTTTAAATATTCCTTAACGACGCCGAATTCGACTTTAGGTCCGCCATTGTGGGCGCCATTTGTGCAAGGATAGAGTTTTTTTTTCTCAATGTTAAAAAGACAATAAAAATATATCATAAATTATTATTATTTTAAATTGTAATATTTTGGAGATTTAATTGCAGTTTGATTTATTCTGAATAATAATAATTTCTGTTATAATAATTATAAAAAGTTATCACATCCTTGTAAAGCTAGAAACTTATATGAACAAACCTACCGTTGAACATTTAAGAACACTATTTTTTTTTATTAAGTTGAATTACTATTTAGTTTTATTTACACGACAGCTATTAACTAAACCATTAACTAAAGATTAATTAAATTTGGAGCAAAGGAGATAGGCTTGCGTTTAAGTTAAAATTAACAATAAAATTAAAATAATTCGGGAATGTATGGAGGAGGCCTTTATCTCAGAGACACCTCAAAGAAGGAGCACAGGGTGCCCAGGATGGCTGACAAGAACAGCAGATATCAAAATACGCAGGAGCGGTCAGTATGGCAAAAATTGAGAATGGCTTATATGCAACAATCCAAAAATTCCAATGCCAAATTCCAAAGAATGGATTAATAGAGTATTCATATTAGCATTGGTCGTTAGCAAAGTCACGTTTGAAATTCAACTTTTCATTTGTATTTTATAATGTATGTGTTTTAAGATAATATTGAAATGAAATAATAAGAAAAAATGCTCATTCTCTTTATATAAACAAGTTAAAAATATTTAGGTAAAATCATTACATAATTAATTTTTTGAAACGTTATTTATCTATAAACACAAGTCATGCACCTTAGCTTTTTATGCAATTTCTTTGAATTGCAAATTAAAAAAAGTTTAAATAATTAATCATTATAAAAACTCTACTACTAAATCCAATTAAAAATATGTTATAATTTAAAATGAATATGAATGAATAATTTAATATAAGTTGAAATAAAATCAATCACTTATTTTAAATATAAAAAAAAATCAAAACTTACTTTTATGCTTCGAATGATTCTTCCACATTTTTCTCAAGAACGTCGTCATTTTATATCTCTACAGCTTTTATTTAAAAAGAAAAATTTATTCAAAATTGGAACGCTACTGATCCTGTGCGTTGTTCCCAGAGAACTGCAACGCACAAGTATCACCCTTTGCAGAATATGGAGCCGAGACGCGACAGATTACTCTCGTAAACATACATACAGTTCTAGGTATAGGATTGTTCGATAGTGCGTAATTACAAATTATATTGTACATTAAAGCTTAGCACAACACTCGATTGAAATCTTATTCGTAAGTAAACGTGACCCACATTCCTAGACGCATCCACCATATTTGATGTCAAGTACCTACTTGCGTAGCTACCACACATGAGGTTTGCTTTTGAAATTTAAAAAAAAATATTTCATATTAGGAACCAATACTTCACTAAACGAAAATCAAATGTTAACATTACTAAGTCGTTACATCAATTATCAAAATATTTAACGAGTTTGAAGGAAAAATACATATAAAAGAAGAAAAAATTAATGCAATGCGTAAAGTATTATTTTAATATAATGGTATTATTTTGATAAGTAAGAAAAGTATACAAAATTACCAATAAAATATAATATTATAAAAAAACGCATGAACACATGTCTGCCTCAATTCGCCTAATTTTTTTTTTTTGCTTTACTTACTGCATAACTTTTAACTGGCTGTACCGATTTTGGTCATTCTTTTTATATCACATGATAGCTGTCACAGCTTTCGAATATCGCATTGACAAATTGAAATAATTTTTGAGATATCCCTAAACAGGTGTTTTAATAGATTAGCAGTTTTATTAACAGTATGACCTACATAATATGTCTGAACTTTGTAACTTGTTTATATAAATATAGTATAATTATATGGATAATGGGTAGGTAGATTTGATACTGTATAATTGAGCATTTCTTGCTAACAAACTCTATGCACAGTTTGACCACTTATGACTTTATGAATTGTGCCATATATTTGGATTAATAAGTGATTAAAAAATATATATTACTAATCGATTTATTTTGAAGTCTGGAATTAATATTTCACAGTAAACTGCGTCACCTGATGCAAGAGCTCGTGTATGTTGAACATGATTCGCCTGACGCAACTTCAGAGCAAGCTTAGACGCAAACCAGCCAGTTTTTGCCGCCATACAATTACCGATAATGTACCAATAGGCTGAGAGGAATGCACGCCGCGACGGGAATGATTTTTGGTTTAATGAACTTTGGAAATTAAAGTAATTCAGTTTAATGGCCCCGGCTTTGCCTTGCCTGCGAGGGGTCACTGGTTCGATTCCCGAGCGGGGACATTTATGTCACAGGTAATATTTACTAGAGATCTGTATGTTGTTTAAATTAAATCGTAATTAAAGTTAATAATAAATTATTTTTCACAGTTCTGCAATTACCGAACGTCAGTGTGTCAATGCAAGGCATTGTAATGTTTTTATTATTTACAGTGCATGTTTATATATTAGTATTCCTAGTAGAAATTTGTTTGTTAAGTGTTCGGGTCAAATCTTGCACGCTTAATTAGACCCAATTCCTATGGACCTGAAATTTATAATACTGCTTCAGTTCCCATGACAATACATTTTTATGATAAGTATCTCGATCTTATGCTGCTCCAGACAAGAGAACTCCTCAACGAGTAAGAATACAGTTACGAAATTTTGCACGTTTCTTCTGTAATTAAAGGTTGCGTTTTTAAATATTTTAATAAATTATTTGTAATATAATGTTATTTCCAGCCCATTTTTATATAAATTAATAGCTTTCTGTGCTCCTTCTCCGTATGACTTTTACTGTACCAAATTTCATGGTTCTCCATCCGTGTAATATTCGTAAAAAAGGGTACAAATCTTTTGCTTCGCGTGTATAGATTCTGGATAGGTGTGATTCACCCGCGTCCCATTGAATATTAGTGCAGAGGTGTGTGTAGGCCACAATTCATTTATCATATATAAATATATCAATATACCTAATTGTTTATAGGTCATATAACATAGAACTGTGAAATTTTATCGTACAATACGTGACGTTTTCGTTCAATATCAGACTTCTCTACGTAACTAGCGCCATCTCTTAGCGTGTAGTAAAGGCTACAGCGTATTCTACAAATTATTCTCTATCCTTAATTTTTTAGACTCTCAATACCTATCCAAAAAAACTATTTTTTACATTAAAAGGCAAACGAACAGGACTAATAGGACAGGAAAGGGTAGCATTAAACATTTATTTCGAAAGCAAAACCGAGAATAAGTCATTTTTGCCATGCATGCATGCATGTCATTTTTCCCAGAACCGGGAATCAACCCTGGGACTTTTACTTGTCTCATACAGTGTGATATAATAAAAAAAGAACATTTTCTACGTTGAAAATTTTATATAAAAACAATAATCAAGTACATACTCAACATTATTTTCAATGTATGAAACAGATTATAAGAAAGGCAGATGTTACAATATAGGATCATAGTAAAACTAGGACCAACAACCTCCTAGACTCATGGTCTCTGTTTCAGTCACAACATTACAACCAATCAATGTTGTCATTCCACACTCACGAGAATAAAACTCTACTACATTACTAGGCATATAATCGCCGAGTAAAACCCATGATTATTCATCATTCGAGACACGGTAATTTCCAGTTCGTAGGTAAACTTAACCCTTTGGTTGATCGAAAAATTAAGAACATTTGCTCAACTCATATTTATTGATGAAAAAAAACCAATCCTCAAAAATTACTTGACATGTCAATTGACAAAATATTAAAAAATCCGACATATCTTCCTTTATTTTCATTTTAAAATGGATCAATTAAGTACTTCATGTACTTAATTAACTTCTTTTTAATAATTTTAAAATTGAATCGAATAAGTACTGAATGTACTTTAAAAAAAAAACTGTACAAATTAAAACTTCATAATTTTGATAAATAAAGATGTAATTCTTTTACATCTGGTGTAATTAAATATTAATGAGATTAAAATTAAAAGCTGTCAATTGACACATCACCTAAATTTTGGCACCCAAAGAAAGGTAAAAGAACATTTATGTAGAACATAACTTCTTCGTTCTAAATAATTTGTAATAAATAGGAATATTTTAAACCATACTGTCTTACATGATCTCTTAGTTATTGATTGTTTAGTTATAAAAAAATACAATTAAAACAAGACTAGGTACCTACCTACTGAGTGACTTGGTATATATTTTCTTATAGTATGGAGTAAGAGCCCGGGAACACCAGACATTTATATATTTTTTAAAAAGTTCCTATCTTCTTTTTCGGGAGCGTTCCTTAAATATGACAAAATTATAAGATGAATTTGTCTGGCAAGTGTTTGACACTGTAAATGACTGGCAATTAATGCTGTTTTAATAATATTTTACCATTTATAAAACAACCTCAGTCTGGCACTGTTCTTATCTGCTGAATATGTACTGACAAAGTTTTAGCTTTTATAAAACGGCAAAGGTCTGGCGTTCATGAAATCTTAGGCTACTAATATAATACTTCAATACCAAATCCAAGGGACTACCTTATACCCATAGTATTACTCTATATTAAAAAGGTGAATATAATTGACACAATTGATGCTGCATCGAAATCATTGATATATAAAATACAACTGACAACGATTAAGGCAAGAGGTGTCCTAAAATGGTACATGATGTATCTTGGGCTTATATAATTATGAACGACATAATGAATTACCGTGCCTAATAAATAATTTATTAAAATGATATCTTTAACGAATAAAATCAAAATTATTGTGTTCATAATATTCTTTACTTAAAAAAATTAGATATTTAATTAACTGATAACAATGACAAATTACAAAAATTATATTGTATATATATCATAGACACAATATAAACTAATGTTAAAAGTTTATATTAAGACTATATATATAAATATGAGAATGCACTTATATTTTCTTTAATACTAATTCCTAATAATATATCATAATCATGTCAATGTGTAAAATTACATTAATTTACATTATTAGACAGAAATCTCTTACACTATTAAAACATATTCTATTTAGAATTATTTGAATGATTTATAATATGTAATAAAAACAATTTTTTATAAAATCCTTATATAAAATTATGCTATTATTAATGAAGCCTAGAACCAATGCATGGCAATATATGTTTTGACATAATGACTATATTTTAATTATTTAAAATTAAGGCAACCCCTTTGCTTTTCGAGTATGTTGCAAGCACTCATTTATAGAAAGTAAAAAAAAATACACTTTCTTAGTCATTCAAATTGGTTTTAAAACTTGTCATAATGGTCCCAGGTGTATTGCTTCGCCAGATCTAACACAAATTGGCAAGTAACTTCTAATAAACGCAGAGTTGATTTGTATTGCAAATTCATAGTTGCACTGCTGGGAGTACGCTTGACCTCACTGCATCATAAGAAAAATCTATACTAAAAACCTATTCATACAAATGTATGTATCTAACACATGGCCAATATTTTAAAAGATTTATATCACTATAATATTGCTTTACATGTGTGACATAATTTAACATTATAGTTTTATGACACATAATACTTATAAAATGAATAAAATAATATTAAAATAAGTGGTATAAAATACTATTCAACTATTTTACACTTTAGGCACATTTTAGTGATTTTGTAACAGATTGTAAATTGCATAATTGATTTTTAAATAGTTTAAAAGTTTAATCAAACAATTTTAAAACCACTTACACCAATATCTTATTAACATATAATTAAATAATATAATTTGAAGCAAAAAATTCATTATATACTTACAATCCAAATATTCACACAAGTCCGTGTTTAAGAGATTGTACAATCTTTAGGAACTTGTAATATTATATTTGAAGAACTCATATATTATTTATTATTAGATATAATTCAAAGCCTCATAAATGATGTTACATGTACTTATTACATTTTAATCAATAGTACAAGCTAGCTATATAAACTGCTAAGGCATCATCTATTGTACATAGATTTACATACAATACAACGCTCATTTTAAAACATTTTGGTATATATGCTACTTTAAAAATATGTATTTGGTGTCCATATTATTATATGTATCTTTCTAATAATATTTTTATCAATAACAAGAAAATCTACCACAGCAAAAAGAATATGACACCTTGTAAAACTTGGGTGTAAAAAGAGGCACTTGCAAGAAAAAAATTAGTATATTCACTTTGCATTTTTATGTATAGCTGGCAAACACACAAGCCACCTGATAAGTGGTTAATAAAACAAAGAGCAATGTGAGGCCAAAATGGAAACGGGTCTCCCACATTTCTTTCTTTACATTAATTAGGTTTCTTAAATGGCTTCAACACATTAATGGCCCACTACTGGATTTGTCTCACAACTGAAGCCTAGAATACCTCTTCATCTCTAACAATACTTATTCATTCATTTATTCCAGGATACATAAAATACAATTGTTAAATAAACAGTGAAATCACTCAGAATCAGTAAAATTCTGTAGCTGTACATAATGTAATAATTATGTTTTGGCCAAATCTTAAATCATCTGATAATAGACAATAATAGATTGCTTCTGTTAAAAGCAATCCAATTTATTCATCTTCAAATATATTACTATACTAATGCTAGAAGCTTATTTACATCCGTAAATTTATTTTAGTAATATGAGCCTGTAAAAATTGATTTATTTATTTGTCCACTTAACCATAATATTATAACTATTTATAGGCAGAAAATGTAATTACTACCAGTCACTACATGTTTAAAATATCTACGGCTAGCATTTTATTCTAACATTTCACCTCTTTCTTTACATTAACAGTCTTATCTGCAGGTTTTCCATTCACCGATTTAATTATTAATCATTTCTTCTTTCTATCTTGGGTACACTTAGGGCAATACCATTTACCTTTGGGCTTAATTTTAAGATCAACACAAGCAAAATGAAACCATTCAATTGGACAGTCAGGATTGTCACAACCTATCATTTCACCGTAAGACACTTGGTGACACAGGCAGTAAGTCGGCTCATTGGGATCTACGGGCATGTCCAGAACATCGCTAGGATGTGCCATGCCAGCAACAGAGTCTAAGTCCGCATTTTCAACCTGTTCCTTAACTGCACATGACACAGTGGCTTGTTTTCTTTGTGCTTTCTTTTTTGCGATAGATCGCCCACTTGCTCCTGCGTCATCTTCACTGGAAGCACCCGCGCGCTTTTTCTTTCCCGCCGTAGTCGCAGCCCTGTCGGTTCCCTTATGTTTTTTCCTACCTTTCTTTACAGTAGTGGTGTTCGTTTCCTGGTCTGCGGCCTCCTGTTGCGCGACGCGCGAGTTCATCACTTTCTCCTGAATTTCGGACTCGAAACGCGCGAGGTCAGAATCAAGGCGCCGTATGTGCTTATCCACCAACTCGTACGTTTGTATAGCGAGCTGAACCTTGTCATCACCATACTCCTTAGCTTTGTCAAACAATCCCTGGATGGTACTAACCTTCTCCTTTTTCGTTTCTTCGTCCATTTTAGGCACATTAGGCAGCAATTCATCAGCCATAAGATCGATTGTCCGCATTAGTCCATGAGCCCTGTCGTCGAGATCTCGCATCAGCTTGAAATTTCTTTGCAGCTCTATAGGTAAGTGCTGTAGACTATCAAGATAGTGCTCTAAATAAAGCGCCGAAGTCATGGTGCAATAATTTGTAAGACCTTTCTTGTATTTTATAAACGTCTGTTTCAAAAACTCAGTTATACATATAAATCACTTCAATTTTACATTTACTACACTCAAATTTAAATAAACCTTAATTATTAATATTATACTTTCGTACTTTAATTCATTACAAACATTTCAAATCAAGCCCAAAAATTAAAAGAAATTTCTTCGTAAACTCAGACGAAAAAAAAAACAAATTGACTGAATGAAATAAAAAATGAACAATCGTTTCCAAACTACGTTCCTCATTTGTCAAGCGAGAACATAAAACATTACATACAGAGTATACACTTAAGTTTTGTATATTTTTTGAGTAAAACTTCGTAGGAACCCACGTTTCAATACTTTTAAAGTTTTGAGTGTTTTGAATACAATGTTTAGCAATCAGTATTTTTATAATTACATAGACTACTGTAAAACTATATTGTTTACTTATATACTGATGAAATGTTAAACGGAACGTAAACGGAAGGAAGTGGCGCGCAGCTGCACAGAGTACTTTAACAAAACATAGATGGAACCACAAAATGAAACAAAAATCACTCCATACCGTACGAAGTTTAGTCACATTATATGTAAATAGGTAAAAACAAGCTTGGTAGAAGGTATTTAAATTTAATAGGCCCTAAATATTATATATGTTCTCTTAAATTAACAAAACTTAATAAGAAAGCAACATTACCAAAATCAAATCGTTAGTAATTATTTTCTCAATAAGTTCCATACTTATATAAATAACGATATCACCGAAAAATTATATGAAAACAGGTGGGCTTTTAATCTTTATGAAGACTCACGAAAAACTATTATTTCTTTCTAATACTTTTTATAATGTAATAAAACTAAAACGGATAATCAACAAACTCGTCGACCCGAACGTATTCTAAGATAGTCAATTCTTCCATGAGCAGACTTGGCTGTGAAGACCATTTATGTTCAAAGTTAATGTATAGGGTAATAAAATCAAACCATCGCCCAGTTTTTTATTTGTTTTATTGTATTAGCAAATAAACAAGTCATAAAATATTTTCTTAAATAGAAATGACGCCATAGTCCGAATTAAGCAGTATTACTTTTACCATAATTGCATTGTGATTTTATATAACTTTTATTGACCGAAATTAGTTTTCTTAGTTTTTATGACACGCAGTCGCTTCTTGATGTATACTTTTTAAACATTGTATTTTAACATCATAATTATAAAAACACACAAAGCAATCTCAACTGTTGTTCTGTACTGGACTATTAACTTTAGCGATACAACAACTTGCTTCACAATTTAACATTAAAATTATAAACATTTAAGATATAAAAAATGCAAATAAATAATTAGCGTTGCCAAATTGTGGCAAAATAAAAAGGCGTTTACTCTACATAATATAAAACATGCTTTTCCCTTATCCTATACTTTACACTTATGGATATTTATTTATGATCGTACAAGAGTGGTTCTAATATGCTACAATGCACAGTCCGATAATTATATGCAACATATATTTAATTCCACGACAGCAAATTACAGAAATCAAATTGATTACACATATTTGGAAATATTTTGGAATTATATATTTTAAACATCGACATTTAGATGTGGTACACATACAGTATGTACAGTGTCCGTTTGTTGGTACAGATATGACAGTGCATGTCCAGAGTACTTATAATAACTTGCTTCAACGTTTGAAACCACACTATATAACCATCACATATTACATGCCTTTACTCTGGGCACCATCTCGATTACAATATTTATTACCAAATACATTATAAACGAATTATAAACTTAACTCTAGCTAGGTACACTTCTACTCATTAAGAAAATTTGGTACACATTTCGTTGCTCTTTTCAACATTATAATAAAATAGCTGCAAGGACACACTGGCCACCAAGCAACTGTACTGGAATGCATATTACTGTCAGAAAATGCAAACACATAAATCACATAATCATAATAGTATAGAAGACAATGTATATCTGACAGACTTGCTAATACTTCTAGTATGAAAAATTTAATAATTCTACGTCTCGATACTATACAGATACACTTTTATTATTATAAAATGGAAGCTATTGATTTCACCAATAAACACAATTACATATGATTGGCACTAATTATACAGGTCACTATATCGTATGAAATTACAAAACTGCCATTATCGTATATGTATTAGGTACAACAGTAAAAAGTCGCCATATATCAAACATGATCATAAGAACAATAAATCACACTCCAAGACATCAATAAAAAACTTTTCCAGCAAAATAATAAAACAGAATCAACACACCTACATAGATTTTCAAATTCATATAGACTAGTAACATTGTAATAGAGCAACACATATTTTCCAATCTGTTAAAGCATTACACAAAGTAAAAGATATAATAAAATCTCTAACATTACTTCACAACCGCTAATAGAAGAGATTTTACAATTAAAAGATGTTATGCTAATTAACAAGCGAAGCACCATTGAAAAAGATTGTGCTTGGGTGGGATTATTCTTGGTAAGGATTGGATTATTATACATACATCGTAATTGACTCCCTATAATGTAGAGTACAGGTTAATCTTATAGTAATAACAGAACATACATACCATGTAAAAATACTACCCTTGCAAATGTACACACACTCCAGGATATAGGTACTATAAACTACTATACTAAACCATGATCTTTCTACACTTGATTATCTTCATCATAGTTTTAGTTTTTGGTTTAAATAAAAACAAATACTTACCATTAATCTCGAATACGTTTGGGTAGTTGTAAAACTGATATTACACAAGATACATACATACTACTCGAGACTCCATTACGTGCCTACACGAATATTATACTTATATAATACGTAATAACCACACGATGCGTAAACCATATTTTGCTGTCTCGCAAACCTTATATTTTAACGGCGAGACGCTAGTAAAACTATCACATTCGACATGCATGGAATAAGGTGGAAGGGTCGATACTACACAAGTGTTTCATATTTATCTAGGACGTGACCTTGATTGTTTTCGTCTCCGTGTGAGCGCGAGCGGGGACGAACGGCCGCTTCTGCGCCCGCGCTCTTGGCCCGAGTCTTCTTGTCGTGCCCGCAAGTGCACGCAACCGACGACTGCCTCTTCAGTGTTTGAGATCGTGTGCCGGCCCACTGGGGGTCGAGCGATTCGCTTCTCGCGTACATTTGTCTTTTATTACGACCCATAGTTGCGTGGGTAAACGATGCCCCTTGGCCACTATCGGAAGACGGACGCATAGATTCACTCCGCATACAAATATTCCCACCGGCACGACGGAACGAATCCAAAACTCTCTCCTCGATTTCTTCTATATCCTTCTTCTTCACCAGCCAGATTTCTTCAGACCCGCGGGTGAAGTAGCTCGACCCCTTGCTAACCGAGTACTTCTCCTTAGTTTTAAATTTACAAGTCTTAAAATTATTCTGAGTATTTACATCGTCGTTTACTTTGTGAACGTTCGCACGGGAGGGATCGGTTGAGACAACGTTGCGAAACGCGGTTCCCTGGGAGGGAAATTGATCGGCGATTTTTGTTCCGAGGCTCGGAGAGCGAATGGTGACTTCGACAGGCGAGGACATAGGCTTGAATTCCGGTTTAATTATTTTCTGTGGCTCGGGTTTTTGAATAACCTTTTCTTCAATTGAATTACTATCGCTTCGTTGCCATTTCATAGCTGCGGTACCCGAACCTCTCAAACTCTGCTGCCTCTCTAGCGGCGGTGCAAAATTTAA
Organism: Asbolis capucinus; assembly: GCA_018249125.1. Lineage (NCBI taxonomy): Eukaryota > Metazoa > Arthropoda > Insecta > Lepidoptera > Hesperiidae > Asbolis > Asbolis capucinus. The sequence goes on from DWJZ01001274.1 coordinate 11,626, forward strand.
ATGTTGTGACTCTATGGACGCACTTTTTTCCGATACATTACCTAATTCAAAATGTATGTTGTCTTTGAATGGAGTGGCGGGTGGAGGAAGATCTTCCTTACTGTCTGATCCTAATCTCTCAGTGCGCGAACGCCCCCGAACCGACCCAGGACGAGACAACCTTCCTGAACTAGCGCTAGCGTCTTCTGCAGCCTTTTCAAACTTCTTTATTTTATCCCCAACGCCATTAGATTCCTCATTCTTGACAGTATTCTCCGAATTATGTTCCGAAGTATTCTCCTTTGGTGAACCACCATTTTCATTATTGCTGTTTTTTACTTTGTTAATATTAACTTCAGAAACTAGAGACAATTTCTCACTCTTGATTGGTACTTCCTTAACGGGCATGGGGTCTTTCTTATTTTTGGCCAAAAATATATTTTCATCCGTTTTTGAGTCGCCTCTGTTCAGCTTAAATGCTGAAACGGGTGGAGACGTCACATCTTTATTCAGCGGTGGGGATACCACTTCTTTCTTAATAACTATCGGGGGTACTTCTTTTTTAGGTGGGGGCGATGAGACTTCACTCAAAGGTGGAGAAGTGACTTTGGGGGGAGAGGCTACCTTCTTAACATTATCTGGAGTTACTTCTCTATTAGGAGGTGGCGAGACCAGCTTTTTCGGTGAAGGCGTAGACGTATCTTTTGGCGGGGACGCGGTCCCTTTCTCATGTTTCGGTAACGACACATCTCTCTTCGGAGGAGTGACTTCCTTGACCGGTCTACTAACTTCAACCTTCGCCTTCTGGGCTATATCTCGACTGAGAAAGGAGGAGTTTCTAACATAGCACTGATCTTCCTCGGGTTGCCGCGCTTCAGGGCTGTCGTTGCCGTCGTTGGACCGTTTGATGGTGATAGCGACGCGCTCACCGTGGTGCGGAGGGGTCGCGTCGGGGGGTCGGTCGGGGGGTTGCGGCTGGGGGCGCGGCGAGGCGCGACGTCACGCGCGAGGCTCCGTCCACTCGTCGGAGTCGTCAGAGTCGGACTCCGGGCCTGACTCGGAGTCGCTGAGCTCGACGGCCACGCGCCGCGCGAGGATAGACGCCACATCCAGGAACGCGGGCACGCCCCGTAATGTATCGTACCGCCCTGTTGTTTCGTCGCATCGCTTTTCTACTTTTCGTAGTTTTATACCTGTTGAAAACAATTTAAATAAATTACATTACCGAAATTTATATTCAATTAGTTTGTGCCCACGTCTTCGCCTGCTTAGTAAAGTAGCTTAAGCCAGACTATAACCAGTATGTCCCAAGTATTATTTTAATTCATTCAAGAGTCAGCGTGTGAAGGAAACATCTTCACTAATTTTACAATATTAATAGGATTCACATTTATAATATTAGTAAGGAACGTTCTCAACTCTCCAAAACCAGTCAAATGGCAGTATTCAAACTTTGTCAGAATCCCTTGTTTGTTTCTCGTTCACGCAAAAACTACTGAATGTATTTATATGAAATTTGGTAGAATGATAGATTATAATCTGGATTAACATATAGGCTACTTTTTATTAACACAACACGCTGGCAAAGCCATCGGTAACAGCTTACGGTTAACGGTAGTTTATAATAATAGTAGTGAACAACAAACTCCACTCACCATCTCGTATAGCCTTCAGCAGATCAGACCTCGGGTCGGGCTGTGGCTCGGGCTGCGGGCGCGGCGGCTTGAGGGCGGACGCCCCGCGGGCGAGTGCTCCGGGCGAGGGCGCGCGCGGCCGCTCCGCGTCCAGCGGCGGCGGCGGAGGCGCGGGCGGCGGCGTCGGAGCGCGGGGCGGTGTTACCTCTGACGACATCATACCTACGGACCAATGGAGAGCTTTTATTAAGACTATATTATGCCTGAACCAATGGGTAACTTCTACTATTTTTGAAAGATTTTGGGGTTTGTTTGGGATAAATTTCTTTAATATCCACCGTTTTGCGAATATTACTTAATTAAATTGGATGGGAGGTCTCATACATTTCTGATAATCACAACCCGGCGAAAAAAATAATACTACTATTTAATCCTGTATGAAAATGTAAGTAAAGCCTAAAAACTATGAAAAACCCCACTTATACGTGTGTTAAAACGAGTGTAATTATTATCATTATTTATAACAAATTTATCAAATAAGTTACCAATAACGGCATGCATGTGGTCGAGGTGCGCGTCGAGCGTGGAGCGATGCGGGGGCGAAGCGCCGTTCATCGCCGCGACCTCCGGCGGCGGCGGCGGCGGGGGCAACGACGACCTGTTCACAAAACACATTTAACTACCAAATCAAAAAAAACTTAGTCAAACTGAAAGTGTAGTGTAATAAATAGGTATGTGCAGATTATTACTTTGGCCGCTAAATAGGGATGTGTAGACTATTACTTTGGCCGAATAGCCGACTAACCAATTCTCTGGAAACTTTAACTGTGCCAAAGTCCTTCCTCTGCGTAAGGGTTTTCTGCGTTTCGTAGAGAGGGGGTCCCCCTTCTACCCCTTTCTCGCTTCACGTATTAATATACCGATTTTGATATGTTAGCTATAACTATATTTTCAGCTCTAAAAAATGGTGTACATGTGATATGTATTATTGTAATACCTGGTGGGTGTATGGTTGGGGGTGGTGTCGATGGGCGCGGGCGGCGCGGGCGGGGGGACGGAGGGGCGCGCGCGGCGTGGAGTACCAGCCCCACTGCCGCCGTATATCGGCTCGGCTGTACCGTACGGACTTTCTTCCGCCACCACTACAAATAAATTATACTATTAATATAATAGCTATACTCGGTGCAAATTTTAAACCCTTAACAACTTATGACAAACAGCAGAATTAAACTTTTGGTTGTTTTATCAATTGTTAACTCTTTTGTACCATTACATTTTTAAAAACTTTATATTTTAAACCATGCTATTTGCTTGATGACAAATGCATAAAGTGTAGTAAAACGAAAATTAATAAATTATAAAAGTATAAAACAAAATGCTTCAATAGGTTGAAAGGTTGTTTACTCCTTCATGAAATTAAGGATGTTCATACCAATCACACAAAAAAATTACAACACGGAACATCATTCACAAATTCATATGTTCTGTATGTTCTGTATGAATTTGTGAATGATGTTCCGTGTTGTAATTTTTTTTTGTGTGATTGGTATGACTATATTTATTTGTAGTTCGTGCTAGTTCTTAGTTTAATAAATAGTTTTCAAAATTATAATGAGTTGTTTAGTGGAAAAAACCTCATTTATGTAAGTTGGTGAAAACCCTACAAATTTTTTTGCTTTGTTTACATTTATTCCAGATCCAAGTTGCACCAAGTATATTGTTTTACTTTAACCAAAAAATTTAATTTTGTAATGTTACTATATATATTAGTACTGTTATGTACGTTGTTAGTTACTGGGGGTACTTCCGTACCCCTAAAAAATAATTGTCTATGTGTTACCATGTCCATTGCCAGTGAGACGAGGCGGTCTGTTCTGCTGGTTCTCAATCTCTATGGAGCTGGGTCTGGCCGGCTGCAGTGTTGGTGGCCGGTTCTGCGGCGCACGGTATCCTCCGTCGGTCACGTTAGTTGCTGGAATTAATAGCAATAAAATTGTTTTTTACACCTCTGTGCTACCGTGAAATTTTTTTAAACGATTGCGCCATTTTTTTTCTCAACTATAATAGTTGTTTACGAACAAATACATCGTGTAACCTATGTTATAATGTTCAATAAAATCTTTAAGTCTTCAAATTTTTGTATAACTTATCTTACTAGATTTCATTTGAAATAACAGTTGCCTCTTGTTTACAACATATCGTACAGAGAGTTCGTTGGGCGCACTAACTTAGTAAATGCTTATTGACCCTTCTCTTGAAGACTCTTGAAGACATTATACATGGGGATACCAACGCAAGCATTATTCCAATCCTTTGCTGTACGTATAATAAATGACGCAAAAATCGGCCAAAAATATTGAAATCAGGAGGAGGCCCCTGACCGCACTAGCTGTTAATTAACTTTTCGGGGGTATACAAGTACACCCGTACAGTCGAGCTAGACAAACCAGGGCCATTCGGGTAATTTCTGAACCCCTGCAACTTTGTTGCGGAAAAAGCCGGGAGATTACATTTTTCAGGGACCAAGAGTGTTTACCAGGTTTCTATATCATTTATTAAGGAAATTTAATTCCGCTTCATAGCTCCAACCCATTAATGGCCCACTACTGAGCATGGGTAACGATAACAACCGAGACCGACGACTTACATTCAATTCCCTACAATCGACACAAGCCGACGGGCTGTGAAAGCTTCGTAAGCAATACTAACTCTGATATAGTCCCTCGGCGCGATATTGCGGCTCGATGTTGTAGTGCCTGAGCTGTGCGGGCGCCATGATGTGTTCGCCGCGCGTCACAGCCGCGGCGCGCTGCCGCTCGCGGGTCGAGTGCGGTGCACGCACCCGCCGCGCGTTCCGACCGTCCGCGCCGCACCCGCTGCGGGGCTGACGCACCTGGAATGTGTCATACTAATTAACTATCTGATTATATTGTTGTCAAGCGTATTGTATGGAATGCACAAAATAAAATATTTTTTGCTAGGATATTTTAAGGAAAACAATGCTTAAGAATCATGCTTTTAAATATGTTTATCGATCGCAGAACGATAGGTGAATGACTCGCGTTGCCACGAGTCGTGCTAAATTGCTGAGCAAGCTTGTTTTATTTAACTAACAATGTACGGTAAATCTGTACATGCTCACGGGCCATGATAATAGCCAAATTAATAAAAATATAAAAAAAAACAATACAGATTACAATAAGAATGACCCACTAAAGCGGGATCCCGCCAACATTCTCTGAACCTACCTTCTTCCCCCTGTCGTGCTGAATGCGCTCAGTATCCTGCAACATCTCCCTACGCCACAGCTCGAAGAAGTAATCCGGGTCCGTGTAGAACTTCCTCGCGTCCCGTCCATCGTCTCTGAACTCGTTCAGTTTCTCGAGCGGCGGCGGGCGGTCGCATCGCGCGTACGTAGCCAACATCGCGGAAGGCATGCTGTTCCGCGAGAACAGTTGCTGCTGGAACGTTCTAGATGAACGGAACGCCTTGCGCATTTGGATGTCTTGCAGGGACACTGGAAAGAAAGATTCAATTGTTTAGTTACAGCTACAGAATGTTTTTTTGTCAAAAGGTCCCAAGGAGTTTCACTTGCTGTTTCTTCTCGTCTTTATAATGGTACCTTTCTGAAACAGTGGTAGATTCCAAAACGACGTAAATTAAATGTATTTTCAATACCCACGTGAATAAATGAATTTTGACTTTGACTCTTTATGAATATTTATGGTTGCCTCACCTTCCTCAACACCAGAGTCAAGCTGGGTGACCTTGATAGCCAGCCGGTCTATCCTGGCCTGCAGTACATTAGTCCTCTCCGCCAAGTTGGTAGCCTCTCGCGTCAACTCGCCGAACATATCCTCTGCATGTTTTGACAATGAAGACAATTGTCTGCAAAAAAAAAATGACTATTTGCTCCTAACTCTAGAATTACGTGTTGGATTTTTATATATTTTTTTTAATATTGCACAGACTCTTTAACACCAGAATCTATAATTTTCTTCATGGCAGTTAATGCGTTAGTAACACCCCAGTCTGTTGTCAATGTCCACGGGCGGTGATCATTAACTACCATGCGAGCCGTGTGCTCGTTTGCCTGCTCACATAAAAAAGGGTAAATTTTCGATAAATTCATGGCGTACGAAATAATAGACAGGTTTAGATAAACACTTTAAACTTTGGTATCTCAAGGCAACTTATAATTATTGAACAGAAACATTTCACCCTGTCAACCCATTTAGTAGATGATTTTTCAACAAACTTTAATTTTTTTTTTAATTTATCATATCTTTTATTACAATAGCCACACCGAGACATATTAAATGTCATAAGTAAATAAAATGTATTGATGATAAGTACATCATCGGTTATAATAAATATATTTAGTTTTTTCTTCTATTCCTGTCTCTCTATATGAAGAATTTTTGTTTTAGTTTCATGTGCAATAAGGGTGGAATTACACGTAATTAATATTTTTCTCTCTATCTTTATTTTCTTTTCTTTCATACTGTAAATTTGTAACCGGTCGCTGGCTGTAAGGACGATTCGGTACAGAACTCAAATATTTAAAAAAAAATTATCTGTTGAATATTTGTAAAAAAATATTTATCCTATTAAAGAATTCCCTCAGCGGTTCTTAGCTATACCGAAGCTAGTGCAGTCACTCTTATGACATAAGTCTTTAAATAAAAGCTGCACTTCTACAAGATAAACGGATTCCAGCAGAGTGTGGTAACAGCTGCACTGCGTCATTTGTACTACGACTACGGCACTGATTTTACGTTTCTATTTGACCTATCGCTAGCTAAATTGTCAAACCTTATAACTCCATTTTTAATAAATAAATATCTTTGGACAACTCACATACGGCCTTCTGACCCCAAACTAAGCGTTACCTTGTACTATGGTGATCAGATAACTGATAAACATACATATATACTTTTAAATATATACTTAAATTGATATTTTTATTAGACACACAGAACAAACAGTCCTGCTCATCGCAAAAAAGTTTTGTCCTGGGTGGGAATCGAACCCACGACCTCCGATGTAGTAGTCAGGTTCACTAACCACTAGACCAAGTTTTGAATTAAATCTTTGTTCGATTTTAATGCTAATTTCTGAATGCATCTTAATCTTTATAAGCTGTAACAGTTTAAAATAAAAATAAACAGGAAAAAATGTAAGTCCAGGACGCCATTTCATTAAAGACACTCATATATTTCCATCAACATATATACGCAGTCAGCCTTGGGGTTTGACTTTGGTCTCTCAAACGGGAAGTTCTGGGTACAAAGCCTGCGGCGCGTACCTCTAAATTTCAAACTTACGTATCAAAAGTTGATAATTACTTGCTACGGTGAAGGAAAACATCGTGAGGAAACCTGCACTCCTAAGGATTCTCCATAAAGTTTTCAAATGAGTATGAAATCCACAAATCCGCACTTGGCCAGCGTGGTAGACGGATTGCAATGACGATACTACATATTCCGGTGATTATTTCTAAATAAAATTGACAAAAATTCCAATATAAAAAAAAAAACTAGGAATAATAATAATATTACTTTGACATAAATACCATGAGATTCCTTAAGAGGAAAATATTTTGTGTCGATAAATAGCGGACAAAATAATTGGAGTCTATTTATTTACTACACGCGTCACGAACACAATAAAGGTGAACAAAGATGGAGGTGTTTTAAACTTGAGGCCAAATTACATCAATCGACAGGCACGTACCCAATACGTCATCATCATCCCAACCCATAACGGCCCACTATTGAGCACGGGTCTCTTTTCTGAATAAGAAGGTTAAGGCCATAGTCCACCACGCCGTCCAAGTGCGGATTGGCAGACTTCACACACTTTTGAGTTTTGCAAACTCCCCGTCATGCAGGTTTCCTCACGATGTCTTCCATCAGCGTTTTAGCGAGTGACATTTAAATGCTTAAAACGCACTTAACTCTGAAATGTCAGAAGTGCGCGCCTTTGAATTCGAAGCCTGACCCTCCGAGTAGAAGGCCGAATTCTTAACCACCAGGCTGTCACCGCTTCACTCCGATAAACAACGAACATCAATGAACGTCCAGTAGATTTTGTGTGAAGGAGTAATAGACATCTATACTCACAATCTTTCAGATTATTACTATACTGGCATTACCTGACGGTGTTCGCGAGCGTGCCGTTGGTGACCGCCTCGAGCTCGCAGGGCACGTTGAGCCTCTCGGGCACGGTCCCGCGGGACACGTGCACCGGGTCCACGCACCGCTTCGGCAGCGGCATGGCTGCTCAACTCTGCTACCTCGTGGACATCACTGAAAAAATAATTATGATATTTTTAAAGTCTTATAGATGGCACCGTCAAATGTTACATTTTTTTTTTCAAGTAACTGTAATGATACTAGGAAACGGTCATATCTAGATAAATCCTATAAATAATAATTACTTATTATATATATGTATGTTTATCAGTTGTCTGATCACCATAGCGCAAGGTAACGCTTAGTTTGGGGTCAGATGGCCGTGTGTGAGTTGTCCTAAAATATAAAAAAAAAAAAATAACTAGTGTAAAAACATATTTTTTAATTATTGAAATAACCCCCTAAAACAAATTATACCTAAACACTTTTTGAGTTAAATTTATGTACCACCATCATAAATCAAGTTTTATTTGCGCAAGACACCGAGTCGATTTACTATAAACTACAAAAGGTTTGAAAATATAGCGAAATCCTTTAAAGAAGTTCTGTATATTAGGTATGATTTAGTTACTGATTTAAGTAACCAAAGGCAAATTATATAACTATCCAATATTTAATATATAAATATTAAATAGACGATCCTAAGATAATGAATGCTTACATCTACGCAATGTCATTTTTATCGTATTAAATAACGCGTAAAGTCGCATATACATGTATGTAACATATTGCTGTGTTTTAGCTCCAAAAATACATCAAAATAATAGCGTTACACAATTCAAGTTCAACACAAAGGCGACATTTTACACACAAGGAAACTATAATGGATGTCAAGTATATTATTATAGATTTAATAAATACCTACAAACGTTTCCTTACAAGCTTACAAATTAATTTTAAATCGTACCTAATGATACATTAGTCATTGACTTCAACCTATTAGACCGTACAAACGAACCGGCGCCGAGAGCAGAGAATATTCTGATCATGTTTGAGTTCTGGGACATCCGTATAAGATTTTTTTTTCTCTTCTTGGAATAAGGTTTACTAATACTACACACCACTGTTTACAAAAAACAGAACTACGACAAATAACCAATAATAATTGAAACGCTTTTTAACAATTTTTTTTTTACTTAGAATAAGTTAATGTTTGACTTCGATCCCACCTGATGGAAAGTGGCGATGATATCTAAGATGTTGGGCAAACTAAGTAAATGCATATTCACTCGTCTCTTGAAGACTCCTATAACATATGTGTTAAAACAGTAATATCAACTCACCTTGGCGGGTCACTACCGTGACCCCAGATGTTATAAGATATATATAATTTTGAAATGGTAGTTTCACAAGCTATAATTTAACATTCATATTGCTAAGGTAAGAAAAAAACAAACCTATCCCGTTTTTGAATTTGAGGGCGCCAGCCTAAGTCAATGCCACCATATCCCGCCTTTTTTCATATGAGCGTCATTTTGTCACTACCACAACCCGACGAGACACCTCATATGTCAAATTCCTTCCAGGCGTTTGGGCTGTAGGGACGCGCCAAGGAAATAGACATACATATATACAAATTTACATGAGCGCGAAAAATAATACCCTACTTAAAACGAAGTCAGAAGACTTTTAGGTAATCTGTTTTGAATATTACAGGATATACACGTTATCCGCTCAATGGCGTCATCGCCTAACTTTACTAAAGGTAATATTATGACATAGTCAAAGTCAAGACTTATGATCAACGGTGACCGCTGACTAATCCATACAAAGTTATAAATATTGTATGTATTAGTACGTGACCACAACACAGATACGCATTTCAATGTATTCGATACAATGTTAATAGACATCATCAGGGTGTACCTTTGTCAATATGCAAACCTTATCCTAATGACACAGCCCAATAGACGCCTCATGTAATATATTTTACCAAAAAATTCAGTCAAAGAGAGGAGGTGAGCGGGGAATTTTGTTTGAGAGACACCGTTATTCTATCATTGCTTACTACGTAAGTTAGTAAATATTTTAATATAAACAAATCTTTAGTAACCGTTTACATTTAACAAATTTGATTAAAATATTTACATACACAAGCTTTAATTAAGGAAAAAACACATAAAATTTCATAACTGTATTGTTAACCGTTGAGGAGTTCCCTTGTCTGGAGTCAATCCTGCACGTAGTATCAGGTCATGCTTATCGTAAAAATGCGTTGTCATCGGAACTGAAGCAATGTGCAAAATCTCTGCTCCGTAGTGTAAGAGGGTCTAATAAAGATTGCAAGATTTGACCCAAACACTTAACAAACATTAAAATATACTAACATACACTATAAGTTAAATAAAAGCTTGTAAAAACAATTAATCGATTCAAAATTATCACATATTAATCGATATTGGTCATCGAGTGCAGTGTCTATTTTAAGGTCAATTGGTTTAATGTTTTATAAGCAACAGCTCTAGACCCGGGCCTGTTGGCCGGCATGTTATACATATGTACAGTGCATGATTTTATATTTAAAAATTTTGGGAAATTAAAAGTGCAGTTCTTACGACGCATGCGATACGCAATATAATATCTCAGCATTGCAAGCCATAATAATCCCACTACTAGGTTCGGGACTTTTTTACAGACTTCAAAAAAGGAACAGGTACTGAATTCGTGTTTTTTTTTAAATCAAAATCAAGCTTGTGAAGTGGTCACATTTTTATATAAGCGACCTCTGACGAGTAGTTTTGAAGTTATTTTCCCTTTTAATATTTTTGTTTTTCTTTTTTATGGCAAAACTATTGACTCGATGGATATATTTTTATAATACTTTTTTTGTTCAAAGGTTCAACTTCTCGGATGTAATTTTGAGTGACATCTTACGGTTCGTTTTTGAATTATCTTTAACAATGCGTATTTAACTGGCTGCGACTACGTTGACAATGATAGTTTCATTGTATTACTTGTCGGAGGCATTTGAAGTCGATTTTTGTTTTCAAAAGATAAAAATTATTATTTCATATTAAATAATCTAGCGCTTGACTACGAAACAACCACTCATTCACACTGTACAGCGGTACAGGCCAAAGTCCACCACGCTGGCCAAGTGAGGGTTAGTGGACTTCACACTTTATGCAGGACTCTCAGGAGTGTAGGTTTCCTCACGATGTTAAACCTTTGCAATATAATATCTATTGGTCTTATCTTCTGCCAGAAACAGCCTTAAATGTGGGGGTAGTCTGTTATATATGCACCTACTCAGTTATATAACCATATCGGGAAGTAATTCAAAGTCACAGTAATTTGTCCATAGCTTCCGACACGTTCGAACATCAAGTGAGGCGTGACGAGGCGCGATGGAATACACAGTAACCCATTTGATTACCATAACAAGGCAGGTCATGTAGAAATTGTGAACTGAGTTACATAACAGTAAGGGTTCCGTACATTTCAAAATTTGTATATTTTTACGGGTAGCTCAGTAAATATTTATACCCAATTGGTTTCATTGTCTTACAAATATTTTTACGGGTAGCTTAGTAAATATTTACACCTAATTTAATGCTTTCATTGTCTTACAAATTGCGTGGTGCCATGTTTCCCAAGGTACTACCGACACTGATTCGATTGACTACCATCGAAAATTTTCGTAAGATATATTGCGCGTTTCGTAAGGTATATTGCGCGTAATATATTGCGCGTCTTTGAGTGTAGTTACGAAAAATATGCTTTATAGTAATTATGTAAAAAAAATACCCAGGAAATGAACATACATTAAATTTTATCCTGGCTGTGGGTTCTTCTGGGATGATGAGCACGTTTACATGATAGGATGTTTGCGTTTGTTTCACGCGCTAACCGTTGATGTTACTTAGTGTACACCCTACCATGACTCCTTAAAGATTACTAACCAAAGGTCGCCTGGTAGAGAGCGCTGTTCAACGAATTAGGCCGCCTTTTGTGTATGCCAAACTGTTAGTTCCTATTACCCATACTGTATACACAATATAATATACGTATTGTAAATAAACTTTAACACAGAGAACATAATCTGCAATAATACATAGGCTTTTTAAACTTCTTTGTCTACTAAGGAACTCTAACATTCCAGAATTGGAAGTGTCACCTGTATCGTGTAGCGGCATTTGAACACGCGTTCTAATGAGTACATATGTATGCACAGAGACTGCACTATCGACTTCTTCCGAGTTTTCATCAATTTCCGTCCCTCGTTCCTAGTAATTATGTCGATAATAACACGCAGCATGCGATACGAAGCATGCGCGGTAACTAATGGCGGGAACGATCAAATTCGGTTTCTGCTACGAATTGTCCTGCTTAAGTATATATATATATTTAGTTTATAAATTGTGTATAATATTTGAATTTATGTATATTTATTATAAACTTAAAACACTTTTTTTATTTGATACCCGCCTCAACTTCTCGCCATCTCGCCAGTTTGTGGTTTCAATAAAGCTTTAAATAGATAAATTTAGAAAGTTTCAAAATAGCTGTCCTTTGCAAATATTCTTTAGTAGTATTTACCGCGCGGAATTATTTTCGTCTCCTATTTCACCTTGAAACAGGTTGAATTTTTATAAACACTTCACATTTATTTTTTAACGTGCCGAAAACAGATCCTGGTTTCCTTATCATGGGCCCACCCTTGGGATATCTCTATTTCAACAAAAAATACCCCTAAAAATTGGTTCATTAACGACAAAATTATTCGCGAAAAACATAAAACAAGGTCAATTAAAAATATTTAAAAACACAAGCTTAATTATAGATCCATAATACAAAATTTGATAAGTATATTGTTAACCGTCGAGGAGTTCACAGTCTGGAGCCATTCCTGAACGTAGTATCAGGTCATGCTTGTCATAAAAATGCATTGTCATCAGGATGAAAACTTTATGCAAAATTTCAG
>DWJZ01001275.1:0-24357 GCA_018249125.1 Asbolis capucinus
AATGTTAAGCTATAAAAATTATTTATTATAACTGTTTCCATGAATCTTTTATGTATTGTATTACAAATAAGTACACGTGTAGAAAACGTGTCTTACCTCAAAGTACTTACATGGTGACGTCAGTCAGTCGATATAACTACATATGTACTTGGCTTCAATCTTATAACTATAGTATAGACTGAGGACGCCTACACCATACTCCCTCATGCTGCTTCCATGCAGTGGTGAAGAATTAGTGACCAGCTCAAGTGTCAGAAGCATTTGTCTGAAGGCCTCTGAGGTGGCTTAGTGAGTCATCAAACATAACAACTGGGACCGACAGTCTTACGTACCCTACCGAGCACGAAAGCGCTCAAGATATTTTATCCATATCGACCACCCACTAACGGTGCGTTCTTTTGGAAAATACCTACTTGTGGGTCGGAGCAGGAAAATAGTCTGTATATAATATAAATTAACATTACTTCATTTTTTACTAGTACCCTCTGCTTTACTCGCGTGCTATGTTGATAAAAAGTAGTTCATGTGTTATTCCAAACTATGCTGCATCTCTCTGCCAAATTTCTATCACATCAGTTCAGTACTTTTTGCGTGAAAGAGCAACAAAGCATAAACCCATACATGATGACTTAGGAGGTGATATATTCAAATCCATCGAACAAACAAACATCCAACCATCCATCCTCACAAACTCACCTTTATAATATAAGTAGGATGTTTAAAAAAACATTTATTGTTGCAATATTTTACAATGTCACGGTTTTCATATAAAGCCACCTTTTTACAGTAATATCTTAATGTAACAACATTTTAATGTCACGATATATGCAAAATAATAAATAAATTAAATATGTATTTATCAACTTTTAAAATCAATATTTGACCAACTGTTTTCAAGTCAAAATGAGAAAAACTGAGACACTAAAATACTCTGACATGAAATCTACGAAAGTATTGTATTATACGTCTACAGTACACTGCGACTACTACTGACTGCGACTGAGCACGGGTCTCTATTCATATTTAGGAGGCCTAGAGCATACTCCACCACACTGCTCCAATGAACGATACCAAACGGAAGCGACAGCTTTACGTGCCCTCCGAAACACGGAAGCGCTCGTGAAGGTTTTGCCATTTATGACCCATCTTACCGACCGCGCCCGCTTAACGTTAACTTCGATCGATTCGCTTAAGCTTATAATCGAAACAAACCATCGGGCTATGAAGAAGAAAAAAAGAAAATATTTTTATTTTATCAGCAATAGGTACAAAATAAATTTATCAAACAAAATAAAGTAAAAACAAAGTTTAATTTAAAAATATGAGTGAAAACAAGTAGGTACATTTAAAATAAAAATAAAAAATCATTTAAACTGAACGCTTCAATAAACTTACTGTTATTATGTACCATTATATAATTAGGTTGTAATGTTTAAAAAATATTCCCAAGACCCCATGCTGCACAAATCAACTAATAAAGTAACATTCCTTACGTTATGAGCTGCGGACATTTTGAATAGAGGATTAGTTCCGTCCTTTTTTTGTTCATCAAAAGTTTTTTGACCAAAAGTTTTTTATGGGACATTTTAACGTCAAGCAATCAAACAAATCGAGTCTAATGTCTCGATTCGCTGTTTTCACGCTTGACCGGTATCGTTTTCTGTCGGAGACGTGTTCCATCTTAAGGTTAATGTTAACGGCTTGGAATATGCCTTAATTAATGCGTTAAAAGCCTATTGGCTTCATTATTAAAATTTAATGTTTAAGTTGTTACTGTGAGTTAGTGAATGAATGAATTTATTTTTTATAATTTCGAATATATTTTTTACAAACACTTTTCAGGTCAATCTGCCTCTTCATTAAGATTCAGTAGATACTAAACCTATTTTGATGAAACTTGGTACAGAGGTAGAATAGAACTTAAAGACAAACAAACTTCTCCAAATATTCTAATAATAAACCTATTTATACTATCACTAACACTATATACACACGTAATATTATCACTAACACTCAATAGCGTGATTTAGAATTTACAGCGGCATCTATTGTGTAACTTACAAATAAATTTAAATAAAGAACGAACAAACGCCTCGTCATTACTTATAAGCGCTCACACATAGCCTCAGTATTTCCCGTGTGGTTGATGGACTATGTTAATAACGTATAAGTGTAGCAGAAATCGGAAGCCATTATAATTAAAAACACATTAAACCATCGGTCACCTTTACCACACGCTGGCTGTCAAGATTTACATTTTAAAGTGTTTAATTACATCGAACAATTGTTCTAGAATATGTTAGAGAGTTTCCTTGGTATTAATAATTTCAATGAGATTGTTCAAGGGTTCCCACTTTTCTACGAGACTGTATGCTTATAGCAATTGGAGTGGATTTTTTTACCATTCTTCGGCAAGCGACCGACTAGTGACAAAAATTCCATGAACGCTTCCGTGTAATAATACCATAAAAAATTAATAAACGCTTCCGTGAATATGAAAAATACTTATTAGGTGAACCATATCGGGGGCCGAATTATGTGTGAGGCTTCAATTGGTAGGTCTTTTGAAATCATTGAGAATCTCGGAAGACCATTTTTTGTTTAACTTTTCAGTTGCAGCGTGTTAGATACCCGCTTTTCAAAAAGTTTCAGACAGTTTTAGATAATTGAAGAAAAAATCAGGAGAGGCTTTAGAACAGGCATAAAAAAATTACGTTTTGGACTTTCTCATTGATACATGGGGATATGTGCCAAAATTGTCTGTCAAAGTCAACTGTCACACTTATAGGGATGTGAATCAAAATCGATAAAAAACATGATTTTATTCATATCCTTATTTACTTAGTCAGGAAATAATTAATTAAATTCTAACCTTGTTTCTTTTATTCTTTATCTTTAATGTTATGGTTAAAAATAACTCGAATAACACAACAAATAAAAATTACAAAAGATTTTTCGAAAATTAGTAACAGGTACCATAAATGGAACGCAGACAAAACCGGTTACTTAAGACCTCTAATAATATTATTTACGCCACAAAGGACTGATAACAATATTATTAACTTTCAATTTGATCGGAAAGGTGAGCGTAGATAGGCAACGAACAGCGCTGGCTTTACATTAGCTTTATAAATTGTGCAATTATTACAAAAGTAAAATACAGGAATATGAACAAATATAATGAGAAGGTAAACCGTATCAAGGAACCGGAAGACGAGCACTAATTGACTCTTCCCGTAAGTTACAATATCAGGGTGTAAAACATTTGTTTTAGGAAAATTAATAATTTTGATTTCTTATTGTAATTATATTAAAGAAAGAAAAAATCTTACCGAAAACTAATCGTATCCGGAACTCCGGCAACAGTTCAAATGTTTAAAAGTAACTAAAAACACTTGCAACACTACTCACAGGTCGAGATCTAAACCTATATCAATGAGATAAACACAAAGATGGATTTAAATTAAAAAAAACACTTTTTGACCGGAAGTTTACTTTACACTTGGCACTATGATCTATTATCCAGTACACGCCATTTTTACTTGTTACATTAAAAAAACACTGCACTTAATTGGCGCGTAGTTTGACAGTTGGATCAAGATGGCGGTATGGACGGCCGCTCTCCTCCGTTTCTCGAGGTCGACTGAATGAGTTTAAAATTACCGAGTGAGAGAGTATTACGTAGTTTAAAAGGCTTTGCTTTGCTGCGAATAATAATTCCAAAGGAGGCCGTGCTTGCAAGGAAAACAGCTTGATTTATTTTTTTATAAATCTAGCAACACTTGGTGCTTTAAACGTTTGTCATACGGCCAGTACGAGTGTAACAATTGAGTCGTTTATCTTGCATCTCAGGTATATTAATAAACTAGAATAGAGGTTGGAATTCAACAATTTTAGTCACGAAATAGACTAACGAGTCCTAATAAGAATATACAATTGTTGTGGCTTGTACCATATAAAGGTGGGTACGAATTCATTGTAAGTTCAAACAATTTGATACTCTAAATTGCATCAGATTACCTGTCAGATTAAGATAGACGAACAGGTATTTCAAATACTCTAGAATCTTGAAACAGATATCGACGTTTAACAAAAATGGTTAGAATCACGGAGTAATTTATTGTAGCGAAATAATCGTGTGGAGACATTACAGGTATAATTATGTCCAGCTTTATCTAACCAGCGCAATATAGATTATTTGCAACACTAAATAAGTAACAGATATCCATCAGAGTTTACGACTGACAATCTGAAAGTATATTATGAACCTTTAACTACGATTAATAGGCAAGTTTATGACGCTGTTTTGTTACAAGACACAAGTAGAGCCCTACGTTTCAAATAGAAAGACGTGCTGTTGGTGAGATCCAGTTAAGTTTTGAGCTAACTTATCAATACGCACTGATGGAGCGTGAGTACGTTCTGAGTGATCAGTTAGAGGTTTTTGTACTAACTGAAATCTTTGGGACCAAATAAAATGTGACAAGAGCCCTTTCTCTGTAGTGGATCATTAACAAATTGAAACCGATGTAAATGTAGAAATATTTACTTAGACGGGGAATCGGGAATATTACATAATTATCTTAACTCGTCTCGGGAAACCACGACATGTATTTTATACTTCGATATTACGAATTATTTGCATGTATTTATTATTAATTATTTACCTGGGGCTTACTGGCTTCGATTAATGACCCAATACTGAACATGGGTGTCTCCTCGTTACTGAGGAGACCTATGGTATGGTCCATCATGCTGTCAATAATCCGGAATAACGCAACAGTGTTGTGTCTTCTGAAATAAGCTTTCACAATATTTGTTTTTAGACTAAAATCGTCGCGGATACAAAACATTTCAATGTAAATGGGTAAAATAATAAACAGATCGTGAGTACCCGTTTACATTTAAAACTTTTCTTCACAATTCATGCAACTAGTCCGTAGATATAATACAATTTTTTTAAAACTGAAATCTTAAATTGAACTCATCCCAGAGTATTTCTCAACAGCTTAATACTCAAACAGTATTCTTGTATGAACTAAACGATATCGTTACGTAACAGTGTGTTTTGGCTTTCGGTGCTTTGTAGAGCAATCGACTTAAACGATGTCGCGAGTAGCTTTTACTGTTTGACATAATCTAAACTACCCATTCGTATGTATTGTATACCAAAATATGTCAACCTAGAGACCCGATTTATGGTCGAATGCGACCGTAATTCAATGTCTTAAGATTCATCCACCTTGGGAAAACAGATTTTTTAAATTACATGTTACTTTTATGTATTAGTGCGAAAAAAATGCCTGGTCATCTGTTAACTTAAGTTCCTTGTAATATAATGTAATACATTAACTTAGGTTTCTTGTAATCTAATGTAATACATAAAGTTATTAAGACTTAAGTAACTATAACATGCTATTTTGTTTAAAAGAGCGTCACGATCATCATCGTAGCAAGACACTTACGTATCTTTCAATGTTAAGACATAATTGATTTATTAATGGGCTCAGGTCTCACCTTAAAATGTAAAGGATCTAGGCAATAGTCTATCACACTGAAAAAGTGCAAATTGGCAGACTTCACACACCTTCGAGAACTTTACAGGAAACTCTCAGCAGGTCTTACGATGTTTTCCTTCAATGAAACATGTGATAATTAACTGGTAATACTTACATAACTTTGGAAGTTATACGCACGATTAGAAATCAGGACCTCCTGTTCATTCAATTAAGGTATACACAACATGACAATAATTAAAACTAAAATATATCCTATTATATTTTTCTCCCTCTTCATCTTCCTGTTACGGTTTGTGCGGTGCATTAAAGCGATTATGAAATATAAACAATGTAAACTCATGTATAAAACCCTTCGTTCCGTAAATACGTGGCTTACCGGCGTCACGGCAGATTCGCACGATTAGATTCAAATCTGTCCTATCCTTTCCCAAAAGCATCTCACGACGAAAACGCGATTCAAATTTACCTAACAATTAGTCTGATTATCATAATGGCAGATTTTCCTGCAGGCTTTAGCTTAGGGTGGAAAGTTCAAGTAAACATAGAAAATTTTAGTAATTGTAGTTTAGAAAAATACGTCTCAAAATTATTTCTCGTATAATTTCAAAAAGTTTCAACAATTTCATTATGAAATTAACAATATTATTTTTAACATTTAAGAATTATAACATTATTCTTGGAACTAAGGATCATAAAGATACAGACGGCAAAAAACTACAGGTTATTATAATTTGATCTAACAATTTCACAGCTAAAAAAACGTGTCAGTCCCCGCCAAAATACGCCACCAGATACTCAGGAGCCGTTTAATGTAGTTAACACTTTTTTTCATTACATTACATTCACATTAATCACTTAATTATTCACAACTATGTCATTGGTTGAATCATGATATGCCGGATGCTGCTGCTGGGCGGAAACATTGATGTCACCTACGATACACTCGACCAATTGTGGGTCAACTTGTGTAATCTACTTTTCATCAATCACTTTAAACACGGATTAGTCAATTGAAATGTATGTATGTGTTAGGCACAATTCAGATAGTAAAGACGATACTTGCGACGTAGGATGCCTGCGATTTAGGCCGGAATGGTTGGTACATAAGCAATTTACTCCAAGCTAGTGTCTGCCCGCAGCTTCGCCCACGTGGTAGGTACATCGATAAAAAGTAGCCTATGTGTTATTCCAGATTATAATCTATCTCTGTGTCAAATTCCATTCAGATCTGTTTGATATTTTTTGTGTGAAGTAGTAACAAACATCCATCTACTCACAAACTTTCACATTTCTGATATTAGTAGGTCTTTTAGACTCTTTTTATTCATAATTGTGTGACTGCTTTGCTGAGAAAAGATTTTAGAAGGAAACCTTTCGTGTATAGCATGTGATTGCTCCACACTTTGAGCAAGGAGGATTCACTTTGGTTATAACAACTTGATGCCATAAGTCAAGGATAGGGAACCAATGAACACGTGCCACTAATATTACGACACAATATTTTGGCACGTCGTCACCGATCACAAAAAATGTACTCAAAAAAAGTGTTAATTAGGTATATGACGGGGTTAGAAAAAAGTGGCACGTTAACACTAGAACTGCTGCTGTCCCATTTTTGTCCCCTCTGAAAGTTAGAACGGCTATTTTTTTTTATTGTTATATTTTATTATTGTTTCCAATTATGAAGGTTCGCCTACCCCGCCTTAAGCAATCCATGTCTATTGCTCCCCTATCTAGAAACTGAGTCGATGTTTATAAAAATAAACTAACGTTATCGCTCTATTCTAGTAGTTCTTAATCTGTGGTCCACGGACCACTGCTGGTCCTGGGAAGTATCCGAAATGATCCACGAATCCGACAATAATATTGCAAAATTAAAAATGTATTCATTTTCAATGGTACTTGTACTTTATATTATTTATCTTCAAACAGTTTGGTGGTCCATAAGGGGACTGAAATTTTGTCAAATGGTCCTTAATCACTAAAAGGTTCAGAGCCACTGCTCTAGTCAATGTAATACGCCTGAATTTACAGGTAGCTGTATTGAGCAACATTTGATGTCCTAGCAATTTTTTTGGTATACAGGTATAGTCCAAGATATGTCTAAGTTGGTGCAACTTGGCGATCTTATCAATGTTAAAAATTGTAAACCCTCTGGTACTAATGTTTCATGCAAATATAGTGATGCTCTAATCTAAACAATAGCTAAATTTACTTATGAGCGAATCTGGCTGTAGGGTAACTTATTCTTTGATAATATTAACAGCTCCACCTACATGTCCCAAGCGAGCAACATTCTTTGCTTAACCTTTTAAATTGCTGAAATATTATTTTGCTGTAACGTAAGTCAACATATTTTTATTAGCACAATTCACCAATAAAATATACTTAAAAAAATTATGAACACTTTTTGTAGATTAGCCTACCAATGGATGGTGCTAGTGCTGCCATCTCTTATTATTTACATGTACTTGTATCAGCGTAAACTGAACCGATAACAACGCCGTGCATGAAACTTTGCGCATTACTCGACCTATTTTAGAATGCGTCAATTTGAAACAGACTTGACATAAATTGTACATTTTCATTTTAGTTGGTTATATTTTATACGACCCCATTGACATTTCCCGTTTATTTAGACATTCTCAGCTACTTGTAAAATATGTTTTTTTCCGTATACCTGTGTAGTGGTTTTTTGACCTACAAATATTAGTCAAAACCATTAAGTTTTATCTGTATTTAAAGTTGCAATAACTTCCAAATTACACTTAGATTATGAATCAGTATGTGAATTGATTAATCAGATTTTCTGTAATTTTATTAGGGATCCCATATTATTCTGTGTTCAATTAAATTATTCTTAAGTAATCCTATCTATATTTTGGTGAAGTTTTTATCGTTAAAGTAATTAATTTATAAAATCTATATAATTTATTTTTTATCTTTTATTGCTGTTGTTACCTTTTATGAGTGTTAATCTTTATTATAATTATTGTAAAGTGGATTTACTGTATGAACATGTCATTCGTAAAGTGTTGTTTTGAAGCGGGAGAAGGTCACGATTTCTTGGATTCCTTCATCCAAAAATGCACGGACCCTGGATGTAAGTAAAAAAATTATTATCATTATCTGACCTGAATGTAGATGAAATAAATTAAGCTTGGCATCGATGGGACAGTGCTATTTTAAGTTGCTTGTTGTAATTATCGATTGAAGTTTGGCTTTAATTAATACCGCCAACATTAAATCTAACTTCCGGTATGTTTGTCAAAGCGACTTGATGGACTTCGTTCCGAAACAATAGAGACTTTGCACCAAAGACGGAGTAGTAATAAATGGGCAACACATTATAATGTTATTCTTGTTATTAAAAAACATTAGTCGCGATCGCAAAATATATTTTCTGATAGTACAAAATTAAAGTCAAGCAGGCTTTTTATGTTAATTTCGTTTTTGAAAATATTATGTTTTTTTTTCTTTTATATTATGTACGTTAGCGCTTGACTACGAAACCACCTGATGGTAATTGGCGAAGTAGTATTTGATGGTGAAGCGCACTAACTTAGAAAAAACCTATTCACTCTTGACTTGAAGACATTTACAATATAATCGAACGGAAATAACGACCATACATTTTCATTAACATTTTCTGATACATATTTTGTTTTATATTAGCAAATCAATTTATTAGAAATGTTTCGTTATCTTTTGTAGTTACTGTAATATTTTCAATGATTTCGCAGCAGAAACGGAACGCACTAATCACAATATAAAAAAATGATTGTTGATTTCTAGTGAGTCATACTATAAATTCTGTTTTGTGTGTCTAGATAGTGCATGGACATAATTTTAGGATTGAAATTAGTTAAATAGTTGCATAATGGCGCAAGGTAAGTGATAAATAACTTGTAATATGTAATAACTTTGCTCATACTAATGTTTCTGCGTTGACATATGTGAGTAAGATGTGGCGCCATCTTGGTTTTGCTTTCATTTCACCCGTAGATGTCAGTCTTTCGGCAACGCGTATAATTTCTTCGATAAAACCAAAGTTACAATAATTAATATCAAATGTGATAAATAGTTGTGAGTTTTCGTGTAACAGTGTGTTTTTAAATTCCGCGGATTCTTATGCTGTGAATAGGATGACTGCAACAACTCAAAATTCGACTAAAACCACAATCACTACCACTCCTGCCAAGCCACAAAAGAAGTATGGAAAGATTATTCTCACTTTGCACAACTGCTTGTTACCGGAATCAACATTCAAGCAAACGCCTTCGCAGTCAGATGGCTTGGAGATCGAAACGGAAACCGACCTTCGAATTTTAGGCTGTGAAATGATACAAACCGCCGGTATCCTGCTGAAGCTACCACAAGTTGCCATGGCTACAGGTCAAATGTATCTGCAAAGATTTTATTACTCAAAATCCTTCGTGCGATTCCCCATGGAAACTACTGCGATGGCCAGTATATACTTGGCATCTAAAGTAGAAGAGAAACCTTGTAGAATACGGGATGTTATGAATGTTTTCCATCATATAAAGCAAGTGAGGGCACAGAAGACAATATCTCCTTTAATAGTTGACCAGAACTATATTGAACTAAAAAATCAAGTTATTAAGGCTGAAAGACGTATTTTAAACGAGCTAGGTTTCTGTGTACATGTGAAACACCCACACAAACTCATTGTAGTGTATTTACAGCTGTTGCAATATGAAAAAAATAAACAACTCATGCAAATGGCATGGAATTATATGAATGATGCGCTTAGGACAAATGTCTTTATGAGATTTCCACCTGAAACTATTGCTTGTGCTTGCATTTATTTAACGGCTCGGAAAATTGGTTTGCCTTTGCCAAATAATCCACACTGGTTCCTACTCTTCAATGTCACTGAGGAAGACATTAGAGATGTGTCATTGAGTATATTACAACTGTATAAAAGACCAAAAGTAAACCCTGAAGAATTAGAAAGTAAGGTGGATCTACTACGGAAAATTTATCAAGCAAATAAACATATACAGGCACACAAAGACCGTGATAATGCCAAGATTGAGGAAAAGAAGGCAGAATCACCAACAGCTTCTACTTCCAAGGATACAAAGAGAGATTCAAAGAAAGATAAATCGCCCAAGACCCCACCTCTTTCATCAAAGTACCATAGCAGCCATAAGAAGAGAGAACGGAGATCCAGATCTCCTTATGATCGTAAACGGGAATACTCAAGCAAAAGACATAAGTCTAGATCGAGAGATAGGGAATTAGAGCGCTCTCGTGAAAGACGGTCTGATGATAAACGAAGTCGGCCAACATCTAGGAAGTATGATGATTATGACCGGTCCAAATCTAGTCGAGACAGCAGAGAAGAAAAAAGGAAACATTAATCATCTAAAATACAAATGCCTGAAGAAATTATTTTTAATTCAAGTTTATTTTCGAGTTGTGCATATATGTAGACTACCAGTGTTTAAAACCCACACTGATTGAAATTATAAAAAAAATATTCCTATATATAAAAGATATTTGGGAAAAACTGTTATTGGGAATATTTATTAATATAATAATCCTATAACAACTTTTGTGTTTTTAAACTTTCTGCCTGTTCTCAGTTTATGTACATATGTGATAATTAATCTCAGAAATGGCTAAACCATTGTTTTATTGTAGTAGCTAGAATAAACAGGTGTTTATTTTATGAAATGGGTTGTGAATTAAGAAAAAGCATGTCAATGTAAAGATCCACAAATATGACAGAATTATATTTTTAACACTATAAATACTTGATAAATTATCCCATAACTAGAGTATCATACATCAATTTATTAAACTGTAATTTAGTTTTGACAATTCATATCTCAACTCCCTGTGATTGAAAGAATTAAAAATAATTTTGTTTTGGCTTATTGTATTAAGGATAATTGAAATAAACACATCAACATGGCTTTGGCTTTTAATTAACCGAATGTTCACTTATTTTATTAATTTAGGCTTTCGTACAGCTAAATTACCAGTATTTGGTAAATTAATTTTGAAAAGAAATGTAGTTAGTACTAAAAATATATTTGTGAAATCTGCTTGGCATGATAGTTAGCTGTTTGAATGAACCTAGTGGTTCTTCATATTCTGGCTGGAGGCTTGAGAGCCAATGAATTTGAATTTGATCAACAATGGTGTCCTTATGTTACTGATGTCCCCAAGTTATGGTGACCAATTAACTTCAGGTGGCTTATTGGCTCCATTCTTGGATAATCTCATAACAATTGTAAATATTGATTATTGAACTAAATATTATTGCAACGATGATAACTTTGTAGATAAGATAGACTTATACCTTTGCCGAAAGTTGGACAATTATCAATATAAATGAAAGTCCAACATTATTAGGCTTCAGAACTTTAATTAAATACTGAGGGAATAATGTATATTTGCATTGATTAAATTAAATTATTTCCTCCAACCAAATCTTTTCAAGGTATTTACATAAACAAATTTTTCATAAGAAATATTTGTTTCTGTGTTTGTTCATGGCACTGTAGGACCATACAATCAATCCAATTGTGATAAAATTTCCTTAACTTATGGCTTACAACGCAACTTTGTGGAAAGGTTATGAATGTAGGATATTTAGAAACTAAGAGAATAACTAAAATATTAGAGATTTAGAAGCATTGCTCTAGGGTATTTTTTCAGTCTTGAGTAGTGCATGATCATAAATCTTATAACTTCACAAAATAATTACATTAGTTTAAGCCAGAGCCCCCAAGCGCAGGCCTGTAGTAGGAGCCTCTTCTTAGTCACAAAATAAGTCAACCTTACACAAATTACTACAATTTTCTTATGTTATGCACTTTTTGAAATAATGGATATTAGGTACCATAGAAGGTCACTTAACAAAAATATAATGACTGAAGGTATATAAAAATTGAAGATCTAAAGGTGGTACTACTACCAGATGGAGTATCACATTATTTGTGGAACTACATACGCTGTGTCAGCTAGTTGAGGATATCATTGCCTTATTTTCTCAACCATATATAAAAAAAGTGCATTTCTATAATTTTTATATACTTCAAGTAGCATTATTAAATACCTATTAGGGCATATTATATATTGTGTATTACTGGTAGAGAATGCTTTTTAGCATTAAGTCTGCCTTTTGTACCATTTTTTATGTTGGTGTCAATAAAGAATAATAATAATGGCTCACTACTGAGTCCCGTACTCTTTCCTCATATTGAGAAAGTCTACAGCATACTCCACCACGCTGCTCCAATGCGAATTGGGGGGGTAGTGGCCAACCCAAGCGTCAAAAGTTTTAATGCTGCTCGAAGACCTCACACATGGCTTAACGATTGCTATCTAACGACAATAACCGGGACCGACGGCTTTAAGTGCCCTTCTAAGCACGGAAGCGTTCATGAATTTTTGCCACAAGTGGTCACCCATTCACCGGACTGCGCCCGCTGTCGCTTAAATTTTTCTATTGCTTACAATCGGAAGAAGCCGCAGGGTTAAGAAATTAATTTGTGTATTGTGTAGTTTATAATATTATTATATAGTTCACATCACTATATGACCGCGCTGTGGAAATTGTTTTCAATAATTTTCTTTTGTTTTTATAAAACTCACTTGGGCTTATTGGAATTGATAAGGGATAAAGGTCAATTGCTTCGCTATTATGATCAAGAGGCTTTCAACGACAGGTCTATCTATAGGGCGTGTACATATTGGTAAACTGTTTTGCTCGACTTTAAAACGTAATTAAAATTGAATTTTAATTAAAATTTCTTGTTTTTAGAATAAAAAGTGAAATACGAATGTTTAGTTTTGTTATTTAGCATGGTATTTAACATATAGGCAATCATAGCATAGAGGTTTGTACGTTGGTCCTTCAAACGAGATATCCTGAACTGAAATCTGGCGGCGTGCACCTCTAGTTTTCAAATTATGTGCGTGTCAGAAGTTGATTTTTTATAACTTGCTGCGGTAAAGGAAAACATAGTGAGGAAACCTGCACTCCTGTGAGTGTACTTCATATAGTCCTCAAACGTATGTGAAGTCACCAATCTGCACTTGGCCAGCCTGGTGGATTTGTCTGTATATCTGTAAGTCTGTATCCCTAACATTCTGAGTGGAGGCCGGAGCCCACTAGTCAGTTATGGGTTGCAATGGCGATATATATTTATGGCAGCTAGAAGGTGGTAAAATAAAATCTGCGTATATATTTGATGAAATTGTTTTTCTCCTCTACTTCATCGTGTGGAGTAATGTTAGTTATGTCGAGTAAAATAAACAGTCTGGACAGCCTTTTTTTTATATAGCGATCCGTTTGTGAAATATTATACTCTTAAGTGCCTTGTGTATGTCTCTGGCAGCCAGATAGTTCTTAAAATATAAAAAAAAATTATGTTATACTTTAAAAAGATCTTGTATCATGGGTAATATCGAGATTTCCAGTAAACCGTATTTTAGGAGAGGCCTGGACCTTGGTTTAGGCCTCCTCAGTTAAGATAAGAAAACTATGCTCAATAGTGGATAATAATTGGGTTGAAGCCAGTGAAGCCATACTGATATATGTAGTTTGGAAAAGGTTTTTCTCTCGGGGAGAAAATGGCGACCGAACCTCATTTGTATAAAAAATCTAAAATGTATCTGTTTGAGTATCAAACATACAATATGCAGAAACATCGTATAATCCCGCAGTCAAAGGATTATCCTGGCGGAAATCGAAAAAAGTTGCGCGTTGCGTCAACAAATAGTAAGTAGTCTTCGTAGAAGGCGACGTCAGCTTGGTCCAGGGTTGTCAGTCGTAAGTAACTTAAATACTGAACTGTATGAGGTCTATGTTTTAGTCTAGGGCTTGTGTTTAGCTGGCGCTATACCCTACTATACTAATATAGAAACTAGAAAAGTTTGTATGGTAAAAAATCCAGATTGAATTTGCACTGAAATGCTGCAAATTCAGTTATAGGAGAGGCGTAAACCTCAAAATAAAGCCTTGGTCCTTTCAGAATTGCGCTATGACCATCTTATATCACAACCAGTAGTCGAGGTACATTGCGCGCAGTCTTATAGGATCGATCTAGATCAGTTCGTCCTAGATGTGAGGACTGGCAGGCTATGACGCCATTGATGCCAACCTAAAAATGAATTTATATATTTTTAGTATTTCAGTGGCAGTTTTAAGTTACTCGCGACTTTTATGACCTGATAAATAAGGTACAGAGTGTCTCTACTATGTATGTTACAACTGGCGATACAAAGTACACGTATTTTAATAACCTTACCTTACATCTTTGTAATTATTTTTTATTGCTTTTATAATCATAAAATATGTATGGAAGAATTTGTTCAACAAACTATACAGTCATACAATATTCATCTTACTTCACTTCTATAATAGCAACACGAAGGTTGATGATTAGGTGATATAAACCTTTGGGCACTGCTGATCTGAACATGGATGGTGGTTTTTAACCCAGAAATTTCTTTGACGGACACTTTTTGTCTAAATATATGTTTCATATACGGCTAAATATATATTATGTCTCAAAAACAGAACATTTCTTTTCCTAATTGTATTAAGAGTATTAAGTTCTTCCCAATCTCGCTGAATAACTGTCACAGAGTTTTCCCTTTTCTTATGTGATAAGCAGGCGAACGAACAGACCGATCACCTGATGGTAAGCGATCACCCCCGCCCATGGACATTATCAACCCCAGACTGGGGTGTCATTGTGTTGTCTGACGGGAAGGAAACGATATATCGCTGAAGCAACCGGAGTCAACATCAACAACATACTGCATCAGTAACAGAAGAAGAATGGAGAATGCCTGAACGACGTGGAGAAAAATTGGAGAATTAGTTCTCATGCTCCCAGCCAGAACGACAAATCGTCTGGCGGTTAATGAAAGCAAGAGGATGGTAGCCAGCCAGCTCTACCACCCAGCAGCTGACTTCTGTACACCTTTTACGACAACCTGGCAGGCCAACATGGGCATCAATAGGCCTAAAATATTATGTTTTTTTATTAATTTGACTGGGGAGAGTTATTATCCCGTGATTGTCAACCCTAGGGTAGAGTGCGCCCAGTAAATAATAAATAGAGATCGATCTAAGTGCTGCAACTGCTTGCAATTTATTTATAGAGTAGTCGATGTTTCATTGCTTGAAATGAACAATGATTTAATAGACGGATTAGTTTTGGCAGAAAATACAGCAGTTCAGCTATACAGTCATTCTGTGTCTAAAGGGTTATTTTTTGTTATACTAGTGTCTAGATATATTCTTCTTATGTGTCTTCTTAGCTACTGTAACTTTTTTATTTTATTTATTAATATTATCAATATTACTTTCTACGAAGTATTGGAAGACAGAGAACGATAGATAAAATCTGCGAAACTATCGACATAGGAGTGACAGAACGACCGCTGGTGGGGCAGGAAACACATACACGAGCACTTACACACACATTCACGGATGACATGTAACACAAATAATATACTTAGCACGAAAACAAACATACAACCGTCATGCAAATGCATGAAAGCCGCTGTATGGTCACTAATAACTTATATTTAATTTATTTTGTTCCTCAATATATGTTATAGATTTAATATAGAGGAGGCCTTCAGTATACCATCATGTTGCAAATGTTGGTGACCAACCCCACAGAGCTCGAGTCTTATGAAGCTCGAAGGTCAACAATACCACATGATTTAATACCTGCTATCTAATGATAACAAGCGAATTCGCTGGTTTTATTTTCCATTTATGGAAGAAGCACTCAAGAAATATTTGTCACTAGCAGGTAGCGGTCAAGAAATGTTTTGCTACTGGCAGTCACCCAATAAATGCGCGCCCTCTGTTGTTTTTAACTCGCCCGCTCAGATGAACATGCCGCTGGCATAAAGATATCTGCAGCATCGTCGGAAGCAAAATCGCATCCTGTTCTATGCAGTAAAACGCACCCTAATCCGCTTTAGGAGTTGCCCTTTCCAGCATATCTATTTCAGCGAGCCGACCGGTTTAAATTTAGCGCCGGCCTGCCACTCCAGTCTCGTGCTAGTGGTTTCAGGCCGCGGTCACCGCGCGCGTACCCGTAGACCTGACAGTGAAGTTTGAAAATCGAACTCATTTTAAAAAAGGAATAATTTTGTTTTTGTTTGTACTTTGTACTCCAATAATTAAATATATATAGTTGAGAAATATGTTCTACATTTTTGAAGTTATTTGAAATTCAGAATAATTTTGAATGAATGGTTACTTACATAACGAAGGAATAAACATTTTATAACTAAAAATAAACAAATAAGTGTAAAATAAAAATTAAAATTTAGAACGCGAAATATGAAAGTGTTGCGATTTGTTCTTTGAAAGTTAGTGAAAAAATGAGCGTAGCGATGCAGTAAGAATATACTTCCTGGATGTTTATAGTGGTTTTTAGACATTAAGATAAGCTTTATAACAAAGAAATAAAATAATGTATTATTCTATTTATACGATACATGACCGCAACAGTAGCATAACCTAGATTTCGCGAAACTCATGTCATAACGACTCGTGTCGTGCTTAGGCAAAATATTTGAAATTTAATACTTACTTTTTAGTTTCCGGTACCTAGATATAGGTACAGCTCTTGTAGAACAAAATAAAATTTGAATTTGGAATCTGAAAATTATGCATGATTTGTTTTTAATTATTTAAATTTAGAATTACAGGTTAAGCGTGCTTTCTACATTGTAAAGCGCTTTATTCTGCGCGTTTTTTTTTTAATTTAATTTTCAAAGTTAGGTTGGTACTAAGATATTAATCTTTATTTTGGTCAAAATAGAAGGAAAACACCCAGCATGTTTTTTGACACAAGCGGCTAAAAGTCCCTAACTTGACGTGATCACTCAGGATTGATGCTGGGCTATTAGATTTATTGTATCCGATGTATCCAAACACCGCACCGCATTAGTACAAATGAATTTCCCGTCTCCTAATATTAATTCCATAATTATAACTATTTTCTTATCCCCTCATAATAATCTCCACATACAGACGAATGCCCATATAATTTAATCAGCCATTAATGAGCTAATCGTCACTTAATTGCTTCTTCAGGGTCATCGCGGAACGTGGATTGTTCATGAAGTTGCTAATTCATATGCGTGATGAGCGTGTTGAAATTTTAACGTTATCAGTTGATGGTTCGTATAACATATCCCACTTCTGATGAATGTGTCGAACTCTTATGAGTTACTCGTATAAGTTCTTTCTAAATATAAAAAAGATGGATTAAAGATAGATATTAAATATATATCTTAAATTGCTCTAAATATAAACAATAAGGGCGTAACTTTTGAGAGTAACTCATAGATTTCACCGTTATACAGACCACAATAGGGGCGTAACTCTTTGGAGTAAGTCAAATACAATTCGCTGTTATACAAACCACAATAAGGGCGTAACTCTTGGGAGTATTCAAATAAATTTCACCGTTATACAGACCACAATAAGGTCGTAACTCTTAGGAGTAACTTAAATAAATTTCACTGTTATACAGACACAATAAGGGCGTAACTCTCAGGAGGAACTCAAATAACTTTCAGCGTTATACAGATCACAATAAGGGCGAAAAGAGTTCCTTGTTTCAATACACAACTAATTTATGTATATATTGATGTGAAATGCCACAGCTGAGTGCATCAAGGGCACGATAATAGCTTATAATTTTCTCATGGCTTGACCTTGGCCACTGACTTGCAGACATTAGTTTGATCAATTATGTTTGTTTGCCATTTTAAATATTCTATTTACTTATTATAAGTTAATGCTTCAATTCCACGTAGTTCTAAGTAACAAAGTTTTGGGTGATAAAGCGCACTAACTTAGAAACTAACTACGGAGACACTCACTAACTCAAAAACTACCTTTGACAGCTATGTAGATTATCGCGCGGTGCCAGGCTCAAAAAATTAAAATTAAATTAAAATTAAAAATCGGGTTCTCACGATTTAAATCGAATTGAGGCTGAGGAGATATTTTATAGCTATTTGGGTCTAAGAAAAATTTTTGTCGATATTTTAGAAAATTATTTAGTTTGAGTTCGAAATGGGATGAAATATTATTTTATCCCATTTTAACTAACATTGATAAGAATTAAAACAGAATCAATAGGCCCGCCGATGCTCTCGGAACTAAAGTATCTCTGATACAGAACACGTATTTATTCTATTCTTTAAAAAGTCTATATTATATCTACATTAATATTATAAAGAGGAAAGATTTGATTGTTTGTTTGTTTGAATTGAATAGGCTCCGAAACTACTGGACCGATTTAAAAAATTCTTTGACCATTAGAATACTACATTATCCCTGATGAACATAGGCTATATTTATTATGAGAAAAAATAGGGCTCAACTTCGACAATGTAACCCAACGTGTGAAAAAAGTACCAAAAAAATCCTTATATCGCATACGCTGCGAAAATTATTGAAAATAGAGCAACATGAGTACAGTTTTATAAAGGACATCAATATTTACAAATAAGTCCGCGATACCGTATGTCTAACTCTTAGTTATGTCACAATAACTACTTTTTTTGGTAACTGGCTCTTCCGAAGCAAAGCGAGCGCAGTTTCTAGTTCTTTATAAAGTACGTGCACTCATAAATTTACTATCGAAATATGAATTAATAATGTTTCATTGTAATGTTATTCATTTCTCATTTGTAATGTTAATCTTGGAAATGACATTTATTCTTCGTGCCTACTACTGCCGTTTTAAGTTTCTTATGTGCTCGTTTGTCTTCATAAATATTTAAACGTTTCATCGAGAGTGTGCAAGAGACAACATTTCTTATCGTCTTTTTACACTATCTTCACTGGATTCAGTGTATCGTTAGATATAGTGTAATGTTGACGTTTGGAAGTGTCATAATACTTCTAATGTGTAATGTATATTTGATTTGGGTTAAGTTATATTAAGAAACAATTTAATGTCTTGTGGTTGTGTGAAAGTGATAGTGATTTTTCTGGTCATATGTGATGCGTAAGCTCTTAACGAGGTCACGATATTGTGTTATTTGTAATTTACCTAATGTTTTTTTGTACCTAGCTATCATATTTTTTGGGGTTCGTACACATAACTTTTTAAGAGCTATAGCTAAAAAATTACATACAGTTTAAGCTGCAAAATTAGACGAATAATCGATATATCGCAAAAATATATGTATAATAACATTGTATACACACCACTGAAAACCGATCAGCGTCTTTCGCACGCAATCAAATCCTCTTATAAACAAGTATTACCTTTTAAATAAAATAAGAATCATCAAAATCGATCAACACAATCAATAGTTTTCGAAAAAACAGAAGAACTTAATAAAACGAAGAATAACTCCAAAATTTTTCGTCGAATGTCGCTTAAATTAAAATAAGATCTCATCGCAAGCACCAGCTTTCGTAAAAAAAAATTAAATGTATCCGTAAAAGTTATAAGGTAACATACATATATATAAAAAAATAGAAACGAGTTGAGTACCTCATCTTTTTTTGAAGTCGGTAAATATAAGGAAAGAGCTGACTCGGATTTATTAATCACTACAGATTTCAATATTATAATAAAATGTATAAATAAACACAATCACCTGTATAAACACTTCCGTTTAAAGTGTATTGCGAAATTCCTAACATTAATAAGTGATTTACAAGTGTTTAGAAATAGTTGAAGTGAAAGATAAAGATACGTTTACATGAATGATAATGTGGTAAAAGATAGATAGCTTTTAAGAATGTTGCCTATTAGCAAAATCGCACATCGCACGTGTTTCTTCATCAGCAGGACAGTGTATATGACATGTAAGTCTTAAAATGTAAGCTTTGAAGATGTGACATGATAAATTTTTAAAGATTTTCTTATGCGTAAGAAATCTGACAAGGACATCAACATATCTCAAAATTATATCCCAATGTGTGGGTAGTTCAGCAAATGGTTTTAGCTCATATTCTCTCACTCCTTACCCTCACAGTGCTAAAGAATGATTGACCCAAGTAAGTTTGTAGTGATGAAGACTCCATAAAACATCTTTACTATACAATTAAGAAATTTGATAACATCACGTATGGAGTGGCCTGCGTCTTTTGGCCAATATGGCTAAAATACTTCGACTTTGACCCATACGATAAAAATACTTTTTCTCATTGAATAGACTTGCTGCTAAAGGCTAGGTTAGTGCAAGTGTGCCCAGTGCCATTGACTGCTGTATATCTTCATATATTATACTTGCCCTTGTCGGTTTTGGTGCCGTAAATTTTTTAATCGTCTGTCTAAGAGCGCAATGTTGAATAGACTATACTTTTGAGATTGGGCTCATAAGCTGAGATTGGTTTACTAAACCAAACTCTACTGACTAGATTATATACAGAATTAACAACATATACCTAACCCGCGCAGGTTGCTGCGGATGCTGCTCCGCACTTCGACCGCGGTACAAACGTCTCGTGGACAACATCTTCCCGGCTTCCCCGTCGGAAGGGCTGGTCAAGTCCAATATGGAGAAGCTCACCTTCTACTCCCTCTCCAGCCCGGAGAAGCTGGATAGGATCGGCGAGTATCTCTTCCAGAAGGCTTCCAGGGATATCTATCGACGAAGACATGGGTAAGTTTTTTGTTTGAAACAATAAATAATCAATAAATTAAAATTTAATATCTTTGGACAACTCACACACGGTCATCTGACCCTATACTAAGCGTTAGCTTGAACTATGGTGATCAAGCAACTGATTAACATACAGATATATTTTTAAATAGATACTTATAAAGATTACACCCAGACACACAAACCAAACATTCCTGCTCTTCACAGAAAAGTTTGACCTGGGTGGAAATCCAACCCACGACGTTCGGTGTAGCAGTCAAGTTCATTTACCACTAGACCAACCGGCCGGTAAATGAAAAAGCCATTTATTATACCATTAAATTGGTACCTGTAAGAAGTGGGTCGATCTTCACAAATAAGGGTGCTCATAGCATACTCTAGTACTCCAGAGGTACTCGACTGTCGAAAAGCAATAGGCCAACCGTATAACCAAACATAGAACCAAAGTATTCAACGTATTTGTTCCTTACAAAAGCCTCCGACACGATTCAACGACTACTACCTTAGAATATCAAACTAGCGCTGACGGCATTCCATGCCCTCTGAAACTCATTAGCCTTCTAAAAGTTTTAACCACTGGGTGACCTGTACGATCCGTTGCTGCTAACTCGACATCTTGACTAGAAAATGTCCTCTCTTCGCTTCGAAAGAAGAGTTGTCCAGTGGTTTCAGAGTTGCTATACTAATTTTAACTTATTATCCCACGGGAACAAAGCAGTGTTCTGAATTAAAAAGTATCCTATAACCATTGTCCTTCCATAAGCTACAAACATGCTAAATTTCATCGAAATTGGGTCAATTGGTTTCATAGTTGACATTCAAATTTTAACCTGTTATCCTGCACAAAGCTATTTCTTGGTATAAAACCTATGTTATAACCACACTCGGGTTTTAAACTTCGATTATTCCAAGTTTAATAGAAATCTGTCCAGTTGTTTTTGCGTGAAGCTTGAACAGACAGACAGAAAATAAATCCAAATAAAGTTTTTGTCTGTATATTGATAACAAAGGCTTCTTGCATCAAAATTTCCAAAAAATATTTAATGTTCTGGACTCGATTACAGTTTTATTATTAAAATAGATACCAATACCAATATAGTATCCAATCCGCAGCAGCAGCGTAGTATACCTGCTCTAGGTCTGCCGGGTTTTGAGAAGAGCCGTGATCAGTATTGGGCCATTGTTTGGTCGTTGCTAGCTATCGATTTGAGTCTGGCGATGCATGTAGACGATGGGTACAGATTGTTCAATGTCATGTTCGATAACGCGGTAACATCGAACACTAGATTACTATCGAATCTGAACCACAGGTCGTTGATTTAGTTTTATCTGTCTACACGATGTACACAGATAAATAATTGTATATTTCTTCACACAATCCTAAGCACATTACATCAACGCAGTCGCAAGTAATTAGAATCTGTTGAAATTGAACCTTATTTATTGTGTAATACGGTTAAATTTACGTTTTTTATTCGAGAGTGCACCCACACGTGGTCGCCACACGTAGTTTACTACGAACCAAAAAGAAATTATATAACCCCCGTATCCTGTAACACTTGCAATAGGACGTACACAGATGACACAAAAGAGACGAAGAGAGAATAATGAATGCATTGTAATTTTGGTCCTCAAAGGCGTGGAATAAAATGCGTCGGTCGGTGTTCCCTTTTTATTATAATGTAAATCTCAATGCTCGAAATTCGTTAGCCTTTGACTAAGTTGTGCTTTACTGCCTAAGGCTACATCGCCACTTACCATCAGATAGGATCTTAGTCAAGCGCTAACTTATTGAATAAAAAAAATCTAGCTGAAAACCGAATTCTAACTTCTTCGCTTGAAAGAACCACGTTTCTTTTAAATTTACCTTAAAAACCATAAATAATATAAGTGCATACAAATTATCTTGAAAGACAGCGCATCGGTGATGTCCAACAGAAAAGCTTATGAACATTGAATTCCGTTCCAGGTTCGTGATAATAGCGATGGAGGCGATGGATCAGCTGCTGGTGGCTTGCCACTCGCAAACCCTCAATCTGTTCGTGGAGAGCTTCCTCAAGATGGTGCAGAAATTGCTCGAGTCTACCGACCCTCAGCTGCAGATACTGGCTACGCAGAGTGTAAGTTTTTGAGGAGTAAATTAAGGCGCAGTAGATGTTTTTGAGAAAAACCGTGGATCTCGCGACCTGTTACTGTAATCGACACCTACTGCTAACGCCATCTATGAACAATTTGGGGCACTACATAGCATGTAGGCATTTTCTTATTTTATTTTAGTCAACTATACCAAAATAGCAAAAATTTTGCTCTTATTGTGACACGCTTATATGATGGTGTATAATTTGTGCCAATTTTTTTGGCTTCTCTGCACTTTAGTCAAGTCTTGTATATATAAAGTTGCATGCAGGGTGAAAGAGCTTAGCGACGTGATGTCTTCCTCAAGCTCGTGTATTGATCAGCACTAGAAAACCGCGTTCTCCTTGAACAACAAATTTAATGAGGACATAAAGTTTGACGTGTGCTTATAAAACATATAATTCCTCAGTTCGTGCGATTCGCGAACATCGAAGAGGACACGCCGTCATACCATCGCCGATATGACTTCTTCGTGTCCAAGTTCTCGGCGATGTGTCACAGTAATCATAGTGACAAGGCGACAAGGGATAAGATACGGCTGGCTGGCATCCAGGGATTGCAGGTAGGGTCCAGTATTCTTGTGAGGAAACGGTATAGTGTGCGTGTGAGTACGAGCATACATTTGCGTGTCCATGTGTGCGTGCATGTGAGTGCTAGGGTGTGCATGTTTATATATGTGAAGGTGTATTTGTATGCACATACACACACAAAGTCAAAGTCAAATTATATATTTCATCACAGGAGCATCGAACTCACTTAATTAAAGTCAGAATATTTCATGGCATATAAATTGAAATTACTACAATATACATACATATATATATATATATAATACTTTTTAATTAAGACATTTTTGAAAACTTTTTAACTTTGCGGTGGCGGGGTGAAACTCTTGACAGCTGACACATGACAGACGCAAATGAGCCTATCAACTTTACGTCTTATTCGTTTCCCGTGCTTAGGTAACATATCACGGCACACGACACTAACGAAATCTTCACGCACGGAACTTGTCACAGTTTTTGTTGAACACAATCTAACCACTGGA
>DWJZ01001276.1:0-24355 GCA_018249125.1 Asbolis capucinus
TTAAATAAAAGCTTATTAAAATTATTCTGATCGTTAAGAGTTAAGGACTTTCTAGTAAAATAAAATATGATACACCCGTAAAATCGGCCATATTTGAAGCGTAAAATATCGTTCCCCGGTTATGCAGCGGAAAACTTAATTCGAGGGCTGCCGAATTTCCTTCACAGGAAATATATGGTACGACTCTTTGAAACCTCGAATTACGTTCTTTTCCACTTCCAGAGACGTGTTTCGCGATTTCAACTTTTAAAATATGGTTAACTTTTAGCTTTTATGGCAGCTTATATTAATATGTATGTCTACAGTTTTGTATATAGAAATTTTAAGGTTGCTGTAATCTTTACTAATAATAAATCTGTAACGGGGTCAATTCTGTATTTATCTTCATTAAGTATATTTTTAAAATGTTGATGCACATTGGCTTTGTTATCGGTATAGAGTTAAATATAGTTTTTTTTTATTTATTGTCTGTCTGATGAGCTTCACGTAACAACCACTGGTCAGATTTAGATGAAACTTGACATAGACGTAGTTGAAAACCTGAGAATAGTTATAGGATATGTTTTATCCCTGAAAATGTCTTATTTCCCTAAGGATAGCAGGTTAGAATTAGTATGGCAACTCCGAAACCAATGAACCAATTTAGATGAAATTTAGCACGTTTGAGGCTTATGAAACGACAATAGTTATGGGATACTTTTTATCCCAGATAACTGCATTATTCCCGTGGGATAATAGGCAAAAATTTGTGCAACTCTGCAGCCGCTTATAAATTCTTCTTCCGAAGGGAAGCGAAGGCAATATCTAGTAATCGAATAATAATACAAATTACAAAAATTCTTGACTTTTGAAACGAATACCAAGTCGGTGAGCCAATGTACGCACTGACTCATATCTCGCAAGGCAATAAAATGAAAAAAGACTTTAAATCATGTCACTTAAGTACATTGTGCTATGTAACGCGTACAGTACGGTGTCCCGAAATAGAAAACATAAATATTTTCCCAAAGTAAAGTACATGTAGAAGGTAAATAAAATAACTACAAAAAAGATTTCGATGGCACTAGGTCTATAAAGAAACAAACAAACAAAAAAATGGAACAAGAAAAAACAAAAAAAAAATGATACAAAAGGCTTAAAATTAAAAACCTTTAAATACAAGCGAGTTGTAAGAAAAAAGGAAATGAAAATGAAATAAAAAATATATTTATTTTTTAAATAATAAATGCTTTTTTTATTACGCTTACAACCGTGCCATACAATTTCTTTGGTGGAAACAGCCGTATTCAGAGGTTTGGAATGGTTGGCCATGCCCTCTGGTCTTATGTACGACTTGTCAATGTTGTCCAGTAGTTCCATTATCTGATAGGTGAGAGTGTGAGATATAACAGGAATAACTACTTATTAGGTATTAAGTCCAGAGATGTCACTTATTTAAGATACAAGTATATTATATAATTTAATTTATATGATTTTTTTTGGGGGGATAGCCTAAATGGTTAAGAATTCAGACTCCTACTCGGGGGGTTCGGGTTCGAATGCCAGGGCGCGCACTTCGGAGTTATGTGCGTTTTAAGCATTTAAATGTCACTTGCTACAACGGTGAAGGAAAACATCGTGAAGAAACCTGCATGCCGGAGAGTTTGCAAAACTCAAAGGTGTGTGAAGTCTGCCAATCCGTAATTGGCCAGCGTGGTGGACTATGGCCTTAACCTTCTCATTAAGAGAAGAGACCCGTGCTCAATAGTGGGCCGTGATGAGTTGAGATCATATGAAATACAGTACACTACTATACATATATGTAGATTGACAACCCTATTATAAGCTTCGTGATTTTACTTTTACCTTATCATTAATGGTAAGTAAACTTAAATATTTCGACATTAATTATGAAAAGTTTCATGAATTCTATCCAAGCAATGCTGTCCACATCAATCAAAAGT
Source organism: Asbolis capucinus (assembly GCA_018249125.1). NCBI lineage: Eukaryota > Metazoa > Arthropoda > Insecta > Lepidoptera > Hesperiidae > Asbolis > Asbolis capucinus. The sequence goes on from DWJZ01001276.1 coordinate 1,944, forward strand.
CGATTTTAAAATGAAGTTAATTAAAAGTCAAAATTAAATCTTAACGAGTTTATGGAACTTTGTTATTGATACTTTCGTTTGGGGTTCGTTATCAAATTTGTAATTCGCTAAAATTTTAAAATTATTAAGTTTGGTTTCCAACCATTAACGCGATACAAATCACATGAGTTGCTCACGACTGAGGATGTCTAGAGCATTCTCCACCATGCTGCTCCATTGATTGGGCGGTCTAGTCAGCCCAGGTCTTAAGGCTAACACTAAACGAAGGTCTAACGATAATAACCGAGACCGACGGCTACACGACCTCGAGGGCTAAACCGCGGACGAACAGACGGTGAATATAAAGGTTCCGTACTTACTATCGGCTTCTACATATTAACAGCCTACTACTGTGCATTGGTCTCATCGTACTGAGGAGGCCTAGAGTATACTCCACCACACTTCTCCTTGTTAGCAGCCACCCAGACGGTCGGAAGATTTTATACCACCCGAAGTCCAATGTTTAAGGACCATCTAACCATAACGCACGGAAGCACGGAAGCCCTCATGAATGTTTTGCCACTAGCCTTCACCCATCCTGTTGCTCAACTTTTTCGATTGTTTGCCATCGAAACTAGCCCCCAAGCTATCAACTCCTCTGTCACAGAACCCTTAAAATCATTTAGCGTGTTCTGTCGTGTTAAAAAGTACCTTAAGTTTTTTTTCCCCAAATACCTTTCATGTAAATATCAATCAGTTACAACAGAAATACATGATAAAAATAACTGTTTAATTTTTACGTTAAACCTAGTATACAAAGTTATTTTTCTTGACCATAAAAAAGTTTCGCAGAATAGCAAATAGAAGGTAATATAGCGTAAAAATACTATATAACAGTAGTAAAATAACTGAAACAAAAATAACCCAAAATCTGTGCATAAAATATATTGGATATAAATTTTTACTCCAACCATATTGAACGTAAAATACTTCTGAAGTTTTACAAGCAAGCTCTTGCTTCAGGAATATATGTACATATTTTCGACAACCATCAAGAATACAAAATACATTTTGATATAAATATGATACATGATATAAAATACTACACATTCGCACTCAGGTTTTATTTATTTTTTATTTAACATCCACTAAGTACACCCTACTCCCACCTATTCCCCCTTCTTCCCCCTATCTTCATCCCCTCACCCCTTTGAACCCTTTTCTTTTACCCCCTTTTCGCTCCTTCGAGAAGTAGTGTCCCTTCACCGACCAGAGTCAATATCACATCTAGTGCATGACATCAAAATGTTATGTTATCTTTGTTAATTTTCAACCCGTCAAGCCCTTTTTGGTGAAAAAAGTAGCCTGTGTTTTTCGTTAAGTTCTACTCTACCTCTGTTACAGGTTTTACCCAAACGGTTTCAGTAGTTAAGGCGTGAAAAGGTAACAGACAAACAGGATTACTTCTTACATTAAGAGAATTTTTTCTTATATTTTTTCATAGCAATAAATATTAATAATGTCTTGAGGAACCAAGGAGCAAACAGAGCCCCCCTTTTTATTCAAAATAATTAAAAAAAATGGCGGCCCTCATTACGTCCAATTTGCGTTTAATAACGTTCCTGTCTTATAAATTCAGCCCGTGGCTGACGTAATTAGTTTGTTGCGCTGTTTCACCGCCAGCGATAAAATATTTCTATTCTTCCCATTCTAGCGGTACAAGCGCTTAACTTAGATATGAAACAAATTAATTGAATTCTGTACAATTTACTAACATATGTAGTTATAAGGTCAAATTTTTACTAATTTCTATTAACATAATTATGGATCATGGTCAAATAAAGTTTATTATTGTTATTTGCGCCAGCGCCTCTAGACAAATGTCTTTTCTGTTATCGTTCACGCCAAACGCAAAAATGTATAGAAATAACGTTTGGTGTAGAGAAAAGTTAGATAACTTTCGTTTTGATGGTAGGTTACAGAACTTTTAAGCAAAAGATGAAATGTTACTTTTCAAAGAGAGACACACCTCACTTCACGTCCAAGAGTTTGGTAATAAGATAGGTACGCCTCTGGACTCTATTTTAATAATTCATCTTGGATTTTTGGATACCACATTTAAAAAAAAAATTATAAAATAATTTACAAATCGTTATAAAGATTTATGATCCATTTGTTAGTCGGCTTTTTCTTCGTGCTTATATTCTAGTTTTACTTACAAATCTTCTAAGTTAAATTTGACTCCATGCTGAGTGGCTACTGCAGATGATACAGATACTACAGATGATACAGATGATACTACAGATTGGACAATGCAATATACTAGTACCGGTCTGATGATGCAGCAGATATAGTAGAATCATATATTAGAAATTATTTCTTTCTTCCTTACTTTTTTTTAAATAACGTTAAAGCTTGGAAGGGAGCGTGTAGTAATAGCAGTATTCATATAATGTCTCGTATTTCAGTTGCTCTATAATAATAAATAAATATCCTTGGACATCTCGCATACGCCCGTCTGAACCCATACTAAGCGTCAGCTTTTACTTTGGTGATCAGACAACTGATAAACATACATATATATTTTGAAATTAATACACCCAGACACACAAAACAAATATTCCTGCTCATCACAGAAAAGTTTGGCCTGGGTGAGAGTCGAGCCCACGATCTTCGGTGTAGCAGTCACTTTTACTGACCACTAGACCAACCGTCCTGTCTGTCTGTTGCTCTACTTACATATACTATATATATACCGCTATCGCTGTTTTTCTCAAAAGTCAGTTGGTAGAGCTTCTAGCATTAAGCCCGCCTTTTGCACCTTCTCATATTGTATAAAGTTGTAAATAAATAAATAATAATTTACTAGTTTTCGTGTTGCGATAGGACAGGGGTCTCAAAATAAGATTAGGGAAAAAAGGTGCTCGTATAATGCAATTAAAATACGAGTATAGATTTAATGGCGGAATTCTGCCGCAATCTGAGCCTTCTTAGGTCGTTACTAGGACCCTTATTTAATATATTTATTACCTTCGAAGCGCTCATAGCCAGATGGCTATGGAATTGTAGGCGATGGAAAAGTTAAGCAACAGCCAGTGCAGTCCGTAGGATGGGAGTCGGACGGGAGAGTGTTAGTGGCAAAAAATCTTGTCGCATCCGTGCTGCGGTTAAGCTGTCGATACTTATTTGAATTATTAAATGGCAATAATTAAGCCACGTAGAAAAAATTCGACACCAATCCGTTTTGAATCAGCGTGGTGAAGGCTCTAAGTTTCATCAATAAGAGGAGAGAGGAGAGAGAACCAATAATGGCTTCAAGCTACAGCAGAAATGTACATGATGGACGTTACCATATATGTTAATTATTTTAAAATAAAAACGTTGTAATTACCGAATTTTTAAGGTTTCATAAAATTAGCGAAAAAAAATTTATAACTTTCACGTGGTGGTATAACTTTAAATAAATTACAAGCTAATACATAATTGGCTGCGCGTTAAAGTAAACGTCAAAAAGTTCGGATTTCAGTTAAATTTACTTTAAAATTCAGTCTCTTACCAGTGATTACTGGTACTCTCGCGGCGGTTTAAATTAGTTAAAACTAAAACGACTAAACTTTGTTTAACTGCACTACTAGTAATAGTAGTTAAATAAACTACGTGGTTAACCAAATTAAGGTTTCAAGAGAAAAGTTGTTAGCGCTATTAAATTTGTCTCTGAGTTCCGCATTTTTACAGAAACGATCCTCTGGGTTCGGATATCTTAAAAAAAGTATCTCAGGAAGAATTGTCATATAAAAGTCTCCCAAAAAAGGGTTCAGGTATACTGAAAAAATGATGCTCTGGGTTCTGTTACATTAAAAAAAAGTGTCTGGGTTCAGGTATACTAAAGAAAGGATGCTCTGGGTTCTGTTATGTTAAAGAAAAAAGTGTCGGGGTTCAGGTATACCAAAGAAAGGATGCTCTTGGTTCTGTTATATTAAAGAAAAAAGTGTCTGGATTCAGTTATACTAAAGAAAGGATTCTCTGGGTTCGGATATCTTAGAATTTTAAAATTGGAACAGATTGAGTTCTTGTATCCTTAAAGTCTTTTACCCTTTGGACTCCAGTATCTTCTTGTGGTTCCGGTATCTTAAACCGGTTGCGGGATCAAGAACTACGGATTCGAGTTGAAAAAAATATCTTTGTGTTGTATAGTCCATTTACGATTTAACTATTTTCTATATAACATCATGCTACGACGAACAGGTGCAGAGCAAAAATACAAAAACGGAAGAGAAAGTCCTTTTTGAGAAGTTAGTACATTTTTTGCTCAAATTGGTATAATGCTCATATACAATCATCAAAAATCGCTCATATTATAAGTTATCTTCATATCTTGTAGGCAAAAAAAACCAAACACATCAAATCGTAAAGCACCGAACATTTTGTGGAAGCTATTATTTTCGTTTTCAAGTTTTTTGTAGCGTTCCAACAGTGACAGACGCGCGTGCGGGCCCGGTGGCACAGGCGGTTGTAAGCGCAGATAACTTCCTAAACTGTGTCGTAAATAACTTCTGTTCAGGCCTCCAACGTGCCGTAGCGTACAAAAAATACATTTTTGTAGTGTCTGGTTTATTATCGACGACCCAGTTGTGTTTTTCGTTATAGCAGGCAAATGTGCAGACGGGTCATACTACATCCATCCTCACAATCTTTCACATGTATATTAATAGGATACTAGAACATATTCTTCTATATCTTGTGTATAAATATGTATATTCACACTGTTGAATTGGCATCAACGCTTACAAACCAATATTTTCATCCTTTATTTCACAACGAAGTAAGTCACGTTTATTATAAGAGAAATAAACAATGGCTGGCAACGTTCTGGGGTCGGCAACATTAACTCTAATGGGCTTACGACTTCTTCCCGTCTAGCCGGCGCACCCCGGGGACTGCCTTCGAGTCGTAAACACGAAACTTGACCAATAAACTCGTATCCTACAATGCATTTTATTAAAGTGTCAAACAAAATATCTTTCTGGTTTGAATCGTGACAGTTGTAAGTTCTAGACGTTTTGCTGCAAAGTTTTGAATTTAATCTGTTATGTATACCAGAAACTGTGAGTTAAACAAATACTTTGCATGTACACAATACTTTGCAATGTTAGGATTTTCGTGGCAATACAAATGCCATTTTTATTACTGTTTAATACAGCTTAGTGCATACTCCATAACACTATAAAGCGTAATGATAGAATGGCTAGTGACCAACTTAATCGTCAGAAGTCTTTTTGCTTCCCGAAGGCTCTCGACGTAGCTTAACGACTTCTAACAATCACCATCGACCATTTCGATCGCGCCCGCTGTTGCTTAACTCGGCCCACAACTAACGATCACCACAAGCCGTTGCAGTATCAGTAGTATTTCAACAAAGAAGCTTGTATCGATGGTTTACGTCAACGTCTTCCATTAGTAATACAATTGATCTAAATTGAATGTCACTAACAGTGTATCTTATGTCATTCTATTCAATAAACTGACGTTTCTGTCGATAGCTGAAACTGAGTATATACCTGAATATCCCCAATGGAATAGAAATTATCATAATAATGAATCCGACATAATTAACATAGATATTTCAACAACAGACAGATTTACTTTCGATTTTATAATATTGATATTCGCTCAACCCATTACTGGCCCGCTACTTAACATCTCCTCGTCCCTGAGGAGGCTAGAGCATTATCCACAACGCTGCTCTAATCTGGTGGAGAGATACTTATTTCAGAAATATTAATATTAGTAAGCATTGTTCGTTAAACCATGTTTCGTGAATCTTCCGACACTTGGGTTGGCTACTAACCCGTCCACCAATCCACATTGAAGCAGCGTGTAAGTATGCCCTGCACCTCCTCAGTATGAGGTGAGATCCATGCGTTTTACCAGGCCATCAACTTGAACCAGGAATATTTATCATTAATAAAACATGCAACACGACAGCCCTGAAGAGACCGCATCCACGGCGCCCATAACTGCAAAGTACTTGGCACAGGTGTTGCATTGTATGCCCACGGGGCCGGCTAACAATGCAAGGTTACAGCTCTAGTTTACTGATGCGTTCGTTAGTGTGAATCACCCGAGCAAATGTAACACTAGTATCGATTTCTTGAGGGAATTCTATTTCTTGTTATCATAACAAGTGAGTAATTTTTGCACTTCACGTTATTAACTTTCTACGCAGTTGTAATTGTTTTCTGATGCAGTTGTGCCTGTCTATTGATTGACTAGTATAGTAATGGGTAATGTATTAAGATAAGAATTGTGTTTTATGATATTAATATAATCGTACTATACCTTCTACTAGTTATGTATATTATCTGTTATAACGATTTATTGTTAAAAAATATAAAAATTATAGTAACAAATATCGAATAAAAATTCTCGTTGAATTCCTTATGTACCTTTTTCTTATTTTATTGTTATATTATTTATAATTCATGATAGAAAAAAAATTACTACTATATGAACTAGAAATGTTTGCAGTTCTGTGTCTCGTTTCCGACTGTCTGAAATTTGCGCCAAATGCCCCAAAGCATCACTGCTTAGTTCAAATGTAAACTATATTTTGATGGCAGTGCAAGTGCCCTGAATAAACAAAATACTAAACATAGGTTTATGTGGGTTCGTAGCAGAATCTAGACACACTATTTAGCATAACAATGAAACATAAATGCAATTAGCCGTACGTAAAGTTATTTAATTACATCTTGTTAGTGATGTATGACAATTTGGCTCGTACAAAGGAGCTTGGACCTTGGACATAAGAGGAATAGAACACCTACGTTAACAGTTGATTAAATTATGTGGTACCAGGCTTTAAGGTCATGCTGAATATTATTTCATTAGATATTAAGTACTGGAGAATAAGTATAGTAATTTAACGTTAGTATCTTACTAATATTATAAATGCAAAAGTAATTCTGTGTGTTAACTCTTCACGCTTAAACCATTCAAACTATTTTGACGAAACTTGGTACAAACGTAGAATAGACTAAAAAAACAGGCAATTTTTTTTCGCAAAAATTGTCTTCATGGGATTAAAAAAGGGGATGTAAATTCTTTATTATCGAAGATATAAGCGTAACCTTGTATTCATGCACTAGATAAGATATTGACTTTGAGTTGAGGGGGGGATTGAAAATAGGCAGGGGGTGAAGAGGGACGTTGCAAGGGGATGTTAAAGAGGGTATACCACATGGACATAGTCGTGGAAAAAACATGATAAAATTAAATAATAGATTAATTGAATATTATATAGAAATTTCTTTGGAAATATATTTCTCCTTAAAGGATTACCTTGTATTACGTATTTTTTAAAGTGAACGTTATTTTTTTCTTGTTTCCATTTTAAACCTATTTAGTGTAAATTAATTCTAATTGTATTGTTACTATTAACTTCGAAATTTTAATAATCGAAAGTTACAGCAATATACAACACTAGCTTTCGCCCGCGACGCTAACTTTAAGCCGTGACTTGGTTTCTGTCATACATGATTTTTGCGAAAGTTTACCCGTCTACGTATGCAGCGGAAGCTCTCAATAGGAAACAATCCCCTGATTTTGAAACATTTATCATTGGTGTTTCACTTCTATTGGTCTTAGAGCTTAAATGAGCTGTCTAACACAAAAATAAATTTTCAAATCAGACCAGTATTACTGAGATTAGCGTGTTCAAGCAAACAAACAAAATCTTAAGCTTTATAATATTAATATAGATAAATGTATGTATTTTTGTTTCAGGTAAATTTCACTCTACATCGAACATACCTTCAGTTTTTTGCTATAGTCCAGAAAAAATGGTAGGTCATAGAAACTCGCTACTAAAAAATAAAATAAAAATTATAAATACGAAATTGATAATGTTCTTCACCCGCTCGGTATGTTTATAAAAAGTATCCTACGTGCTTCCAGACTAAAATCTCTATGCCATACATTTAGATACGTTCAGCAGTTTTGCGTGTAAAAGGAACAAACATCCATGTATGCATCCATCTATCTATCCGTCCAAACAATCCTTCCATCCACTAATCTATCTATCAAGCCATCCATCCTTACATTAACTTTCGCATTTACAGTATTCATTTATTCATTCATTTCACAATAAATTATAAAAAAATTACAGATAAAATCCAATTTGTTTTTATAATTTAGCAATTTAGTTTTCGGCAATGGGTGTATAAAAAAAATCAATGGTTTGATTCCACGTCACCAAGGCATTGAGCAAAGTGCCTGCATTTAGTAGGATAGGATATCATTTATTAGTAGGATAGGTAAGCTGGTAAACAGTTCTTTGTTCATCTGTCCTCTGAGTGACCTAGCCCCGAGCGTGCCAGCGAGCGACGTATGCCCTGAGGGGTTTCCTTATTATTTTACTATACTGTACTACGTGTTACTATGTTCGTATTGGATACTAGAAATTGCAATTGGTCCAATGGTTTCAGAGTTGCCATACAAATTGTAACCTAGTAACGGGAACAAACCAGTTTTTCGGAATTAAAAAGTATTTTATATCCGTTGTCCTTACATAAGCTTCAAACATGTTAAATTACATCTAAATTGGTCCATTGGTTTCGGAGTTGCCGTACTAATTTTAACTAGTTATTCTGCGGGAACAAAGCCATTTCCTGGGATCAAACCTATCATATAACCATTCTCGAGTTTTAAGCATCGAAGATGCCAAGTTTCAACTAAATCTGTCCAGTGGTTTTTGCGTGAAACTCGACCAGACAGACAATCAATGAAAAAAAATTTGCTCACTATATCGATAAGAAAGCCTCCCTGCATTTCCCTGCAAGATTTTCAAAAAATATTTCTTGTACCGAATTTATCCCGTTACAGTTTTATTATTAGTACAGGTGCCTGCCTTCGTTTTACGTCGGTGTATCTGAGGACGTAAGCGTTCATAATTCGTGGCTTTTGATATTATAGGTGACGGACGGGTGATTAATAAGACGGGGCGGCAAAGTTTCCATGAACGCTTCGGAGGACATGAAAGACCGTCATCGGCCCAGGTTGCTATCGTTAACCCACAGAGGCTATCGAGCGGCATAAAAAATTCTGGCACTTGAGTTGGCCACTAACCCACCATCTGCACCAGCTGGTGGTGGCCACTAATGACTCATTATTGAGTACGGATTTTTTCTCCTACTGAGGAGGCTTAAAGCATCCACCACGCTGCTCCAGTGTCTAATAGCGTTCACCCATTTTTCCCGAACGCGCCCGCTGTTGCCTAAGTTTTTGGATTATTTAAAACAAAGACAAGAAGGAGGTGATGAATACTTCAAAAAAATAATGAAGCATAAATTCTCGGATATTTTTAAACGCAGAAATTAATCACCAGATCTTGTCGTAAAATACGTCAAACAAAAAATCACGAGAAAGCGTTTATTATCCGTAAAAGTTGGATTAGTCACAACTATGGAGATAATCAAAATTTTTAGAATTTACTCAAAAACATCAAAGAGTATTTAAAATGTACGTATACTCTCTTTTTTTTAATTAATGTATTCTCAAAAATCCTTACATTATACTGAAGTATTTTTCTTTGTTTCTCAGTTCATTAACTGATTTCAAAAAAGGCAGAATTTTCTTAATTCGAATGAATTCTTAAAAACTCTTATTTAACTTGCAGTGTGCATTTGTATATTATGTATGTGAGTTTGTTTGTTTGTTGTTGAGTTTGTGTGTATGTGAGTTTGTGTGTTTGTTCGGGTCAAATTTTGCAAGCTCAATTAGATCCACTTCCTCTTGGAGCTGAAATTTTGCATAAACCTTCCGTATTGATGACAATGAATTTTAATCATAACAATGACCTGATACAATGTTCAGGATTGTCTCCAGACAAGGGAACTCCTCAATCGTTCACAATAAAAGTTATGAAATTTTATGTGTTTCCTCGTATAAGGGCTTTATAATTATGGCATTGTTTTTAAATATTTTAATAAAGTTCATTTGTCTTAAAGCTTAGTTAAAAACAACGTGCTTTTTTCATCGAATTTGCACTTTTCTGAAATCTATTCCAATACATACATTTGTTTCTAAAATTGTAGAAGAAGATCTATATATATACATACATATGTATAACAATTAATGCTTCTTTGTTTGTGAGTTTTTTTGTTCTTTATAGACTCTGAAATGGTAGGAGATAGAGCACTGATGTCTTTAGCAACTTGTTTAGAATTTTCTCGAAAAGGCTTTGGTACCAAAATTACATATATCGATCCGACACATGGTTGATGTGTAGCAACGCGCGCCGGGTACAGCTAGTTATGAATATTTATATTCGTATTTTTACACTTTATAATAAATACAGCTCATTTTCATGGCTATTAATACTAAACAAGATAGGCGCAAGAAAACGCTAACGGTAACTGCGCATTAAAATAAAACAGGTCAAATACTCAATGTCAGGTATTTCTGTGACGAGCCCACTTCATATTGTCAGGTGTATTTATTATAATGCCAGGTAATGAGTCACGCGAGGGAAAACAAGGGAAAACTCTTTGTTGGGCGAAGGGACGTGAGAAAACACGTAAATCCGACGACAGCAGAAACTCGATATAATATTTTCTTCTACAAAAAATTCAGCAAAATCGCCGAGTTGAGAGTTGGAGGGTCAAAAAATCGTCAAAGTACTTATAGGTTTGTGATTGGTCCATTCAAACTGCTTCTTAATATGAATTGCAACGTTAAATTGCGCACACTATCTTTTATAAGATCAGTTAGACTAATTACTTGCCAAAATTCTACTAATATTATAAATTATTTTTGGTCCGCGGCTTCTCTATCTCTGTACCAAATATAGTCTGTCATAATCCAGGCTACTTTTATAAATATACCGACCACGTCGACAAAGTTGCGGGCGGTAACTAGATAATAACACAGGCCGGTTGGTCTAGTGGTTAGAGAACCTGACTGCGATACTGATGGTTGTGGGTTCGATTCCCACCCAGGTCAAACTTTTCTGTGATGAGCAGGAATGTTTGTTCTGTGTGTCTGGGTATAAATATCTATATGGGTATGTATTTCAATAAAAAGTATATTTATCAGTTTTCTGATCACCTCAGTGCTTGTACGCTTAATTTGGGGCCAGAGGGCCTTGTGTGAGTTTTCCCCTTATATTTATTTATTTAATATTCAACCTTTATTTATAAGATCCAATCGCTAATCTGGGACTAAATTTTTGAGGTAGTTGTGTATTCATATTTCACGTACATTTTAGGACAGTATACTTAAGTATTGTTAACTTTATGATATTTCGTCTGCACGGATGAAATGGTAGAAGTTAAAACATCCATCACACTTACTCATGAATAAGTGCGGAGTTTCAAGGAGCGAGTGAGAATATTTTGACAGTTTTTTTGCACTTTTGTTATGAATTTGAATTATAAATATTGTTAGTATTTGTCTTTAGAGACATTGAATGAGCTTCTCTTAACACGGAATTTTTGAGAGGCAATTAGTGACCAAAAATATTTATTTACAACTAACTTTTTCCCACGACTACGTCCGCGTAGTGTAGCACCTCCCCCTTGTAACTCCTCTCTTCATACCCCCTTTCAACCCCCTATAATTTTTTTGGCACTAGCGGTCACCAATCCTCCTACCAACCGCGTTCGCTGTGGCTACTACTTGGATCTCTTACAATCCAAACAAGCTGCCGACCTGTGAACGTTTCTATTTCTTGTCATCATTTCAACCCAGAACTGTCCTTCTACTGGGTTCGAGTCTCCACTCACAATGGGAGGGATATAGGCCTTAGTCCATCACGCTGGCCAAGTGCGAATTGGTGGACTTTGACTCCTTAGAGAACTATGTGGACAATTCCTAGGAGTGCAGGTTTCCTCACGATGTTTTCTTCCCTTCTAGACATTAACTTTCAAATCACTAAACTACTGTTTCTCCTTCGAACAACTAGTCTAACAAATCTTCCATACAATGCTTAGCATACCATTTCATACATTTACATTAAAAGTTTTCTTATTTAAACAAAGAACCGAAAAAAGAAATAAATTTAAACAATCACGCTCTTACTCAAGTACCTACACATTTATACTAACAAAAAGAAAAATAAAGATTTACCTCAAGCGGATAAGGCGAGAATAATGTTGTCGAATACGGAAAGAACTCAAGAAGTATTGTGAAACTGGAAACGAAATAGAATTTAATGTAACGTTTGCACAAATAGAACTAACAAATGAAATGAAAACTAGATAAGTATGTATTTAAATATATATATGTTTATAAGTTGTCTGATCACCATAGTCCAAGCTGACGCTTAGTTTGGGATCAAATGACCGTATGTGAGTTGTCCAAAGATATTTATTTATTTATTTATTATTTATTTCGTCTTCGAACCTAATAGCCCACTTAAAGAAAGTCAAAAGGTAACAATACAAATGCCCTATGTCAATAATGAAATAAAATCAAAAATTTAAATGATAGGAAAATTAACTTGTTACAAATATTCATCATCATCATCTCAAGCCATCACGGCCCACTATTGAGCACTGGCGTCTGAATGAGAAGGTTAAGGCCATAGTCCACCATGCTGGCCAAGTGCAGATTGGCAGACTTCAAACACCTTTAGAGTTTTGTAAACTTCCCGGCGTGCAGGTTTCCTCTCGATATTTTCCTACACTGTTATAGCGAGTGACATTTAAATGCTTAAAACGCCCATAGCTCCGAAAAGTCAGAAGTTGCGCACTTCTGACTAGGGCGTGACCCTGGGATTTGATCCCGGACCCCCCGAGTAGGAGGCCAAATTCTTAACCACTAGGCTATCATCGCTTCAACTAACTACTAACTAACGTTACTAATAAACGTGCGAAATTAACTGTCTGTTTGTTTTCCTTTTCACGCCTAAACTATCGAACCGATTTTCATGAAATCTAGATTAGCGGTAAAATAGAACCTGAAAAAACACACATTTTATTTAAAGAAAAAGAATTGAACGGTATTAAATAGAAGATGAATGTTTCTGTAGCAGTTTTTAATCGAAGATATAACCATAAAACTTTGTATTCATGTACAAGTAGAAGTGATTTTGACTGAGTAAAGGGGGAGGGGATTTGGGAAACACGACTGTATCACGCAGACGATATTGTGGGAAAAAGCTAGTAAAAAGTCAATTTCTCTGATCCTAGCAAATTTTGTAAACATTTTTTGTGTTCAAGCAATACTTTCAAAGTTGATTTGTATTTAATTTTACCATTGGACTGTTATACGATGTTACGTTACGTTACGATATTACGTCACGATACGTTTCTGCCCGTGGTTTAGCCTGCGTCGAGTCTTGATAAAAAGTAGTGTATGTGTTCTTCTAGACTATAGTCAATCTGTGTGCAAAGTTTCATTTTAATCCGTTCAATGGTTTGTGCGTGACGGAAACACAAACATATAAACGTGGACGTTAGGGGAACCTATTGTCAGGATATAATCTATCCTATGTTCACTTTAGGGATATAGTATATCTGTGTGCTATTTAAATTTAATCTTAATCCGATCCCACAGTTAGCGTATGAAGGAAACGCAAAGATCCAAGCACTTTACTTTCACATTTATAATATTAATAAGATAGTAGGAAGTAGGATAATTTTATTTAAAACAAAATAAAGGTTTAACAAGATTTGTGCAGTAAATGTATGTTCGGGTAATTGAATTCGGTAGAAGACAGTCGCGTGCTAGCTCTCTTGACGTGGGATGCTCGTGTAACAGATTATAACGTGAAACGTGAAGGAAGAACGTGAGATGCATGTCTTGAGAATTTTCCCCTTTTTCCGGCAGTGGAAATACTGTTGTTTGGTAAAGTACTTTTTTGTAAGTAGTAACTGATTTAGTGAACTTTATTTTGCTGAAATATGTAAGAGTAAATGAAAATTTTGGGTTAAATAATCCAAAAATTATTTGGTTCCTAACCGGAACTTATTAGGAAATAACCTTATATTGTTCCATTACGGCTGAATTTCAACCGCAGGCAGAAACTCTAGTGTAAATTAATAGACATAAAGTAGAGAGATATAAAAATAAGACCAGTAATGGTGAATTTAGAATAAGATTTGAACTGTAGAAAAGAAAAAGAAGACTAGAGTTATAAGAATTCATGTATAATTATTTATTTACTACTTTTTCTTGAACTGAACTCTAAGCCTAAGTTTAAAAGATCTTTTCTGAAAATGAGAACTTATAAGTGCTATCCCAAATGTAGTTAAAATCCACTAAAGAAAGTAGAAGAAAATTTCTTCTTCACTAAATAAGTGAAGAACCATTAACTTGGTATACACCTGGATTTTGTAATAGAATGAATTGAATTTTCTAAGCTCACTCATAAATATACCTTAGTATTAATTATTTCCAAAATTAAGGAATGAAAAGTGAAATTCACAAGGTCACGTGTAAAGGCAGTTTCCTAGATAAACGTGACAAGGTATTAGGGAAGGATTTTAAGTAATTTAGGACTAGTATTAGATTCTTTGTGGTAAACCGTTCATGACCATATTATAATAGCCCATTCTTGAGCACGGGTCTCTGTTCGCGACTACGGAAGCCTAAGAGTACATTTCACCGTGCTGGTTAGTGATTTGGTTCCAAATGCTGGAAGTTCTGCGCCCGAAGGTCTCTAACATGCTTAATTAGCTATCTATTGTTGACAACCGGGACTGTAGATTATGTGCCATCTGAAGCGCTTATGAAATGTTTCGCCACTAGCGGTCATCCATCCTGTAACTGACCGCGCCGCCGTTGCTTAATTTTATCAATTGCTTTTAATTTTAATCAGCCACTAAGCTATGAGCGCTTCTATAGTAGTTATTACCTATTAGATACTGAACGGAGTCGAAATTCAAACCTGACCTAATTTCATTGTTTGCAACCCAAATTTATAATTGACTTGGAGTAACTCTAAATGTTTATAACTTGAAACCAAACATCTGTTTACTCCACTTTTAAAAATACGATTGTCGAAATGCTTTCAAATAAAATTATCGAATTATATTGGCTCAGTCCATTATTGGCCCAAACAGAGCATGGGAGTCCTGAAGCGTTTCAATTCTTACATACAGCCCCAATGCGAATTGGTGGTTGGGATAGTTACCAACCCAAGTTTAAAGAGTTTATTAAAGCCCGCGAAAGCCTCTAGCAAAGTTTATCGACGGATGAAACCAACCATGACGACGCTTTAAGTGCCTTCCGGAGCACGGAATACCAAAAAAGATATCCATTACCAACGTAATCGACTTTCTTCATCCCCGCCATTGCTTAACTCTCTAGATCACTTTTAATCAACTCCAACCTTCGTGCTATAAGCGCATCTACTTTTATCCCCAATTAATCCCTCTTAAAATCTCCTCGTTGCCCGGCAGTGCGATTAAATTGCTAATATTGACACTAATAGCTACTTATACGAAGAATTAAGGTTAACTGAGGGTATTTGCCTGTTACGTTAAAATAGATTTGCATTTGGAATCTTCGATCTAAAAAGCATTGGCTAATAAATCAGAACGATGGGATCGCTGAGATAGATTGAGGGCAATGACCTTATCATCTCGATTATTAATTTAGTGGCTACGTAGTTAGGTGCGTCGACGATGAACACTTTTTTATCCGACTGCCTTAAGTTAGTAAGGCAGTTTTAAAATGGTCTTTTTGGATTGTATGGTCCTTTAACATTACCTAGAGGCCAAACAGCTGGACAGATTTTGACATATGAAGTGTTTTTGAATTTTTCAGAATTGTCTCGATAACAAAGGTTTATATACATTTTCTAAATGGCGCCTGAAAATGAAAATGTGGATATGTTTGTATCAAATCAATAATCCAATGAATGATCTTGTAAAGACCATTTCAAAAACATATATCCTGCTAATAATATAGATTTGAAAGTTTGTGAAGATGTTTGTCTTTCCTTCCCCCGCTAACCGTTAAAGTAATTAAGATGAGACTTGGCTCGCAGATACACTACTTCCAGAAAAGAACATAGGATAGATTTTATCCCGGTTGTAGGCACCCCTGCGATGTGCACGTTTATTTAAACGGATTAAAGATTTGGCACAGACGTAGATTATAATTTGGAATAACACAGACTACTATTTATCAACACATGACGAGGGGATTCGTGGGCAGAAACAAGTATACCGTAAAGTCGTAAACATCTGTCGTTAGTACCAATTTACGGAATCATACTTTTATATTATCAATAGTTTTATCGAGCGTTGCTATTGAGGCGAAGTCTCGGTGAAGCGTGGGCGTTGTAAAATTTTAATAACGCACGTTTCAAATACGTTTCTGGGACAACGTCCGCTATATTGTTCTAGCCTAACTGTTGCTCTGGGTGCTCCCTCGCCCTACTTCCTGGATTTACTCGAATGAAAAAAAAAGTTTATCTCGCTTTGCAATTCGTAAGACTTATTGTTCGGATTCACGACTTGTTTTGGTTATGGACTGTCTTGTAAAGTTTTTTGATTTGTTGTTCCATTTTCAAATTCTTTTTTTTTTGTTCTAAGTTTGTTGGTGACCAGTTTCAATAACTTGAGCGCTCGCGTACTTAGAATGTACTTTAAGTGGTTTTTCACGTTGTCAGATGGTCTTAGTTACCTTTTGGGAGAACTTCAGACGGCTTAAAACTTATGACACTTGTACTTACCCCTCCTCTAGTCCACATTGGAGTAGCGTGACAGAGTGTACCCTAGAGCTCCTCAGCCATGAGGAGAGACCTGTGCTTAGGCGGGGACCATTGTTCAAGCTTCAATTTCTAAAATATTATGGCATGTATTTTGAGATAACAACTTATGACATAGTCATCATTGCAACCCACAAATATACCATTGCTGGGCTCAGGTCTGCACTCATAATGAGTGTGGGGTCCACCGCGCTGGCGAAGTCCGGATTGATGGACTTCACACACTTTTGAGAACTTTATGAGGTACTCTTTTCAGGTTTGCCTTCGCCGCAGCAAATGATAATCAACTTCTGATTCACACATCACTTTAAAAAAATTATCGTTCCAGGATTTGAACCCCGGACCTATACTCGAGAGATCAAGTTCAAACCACTAGGCCTCACGGTAAAACATCTTTAATATAGTGATACAACGTGAATATGAAGTTTATGTAGTCTGTCGCATTACGCTATCATCTGTCAAAACGCAATTTGCCTCCTTGAATTTTATATGACAAATGATGTGGGTAACTTCTCAAGTAACTGAATTATTAACAACTTTACCTGCCTCTTCATGTAATATGTGTGTTCTGGTATGAAGCTATATCAATAATTTGTAATGTCACCCTTGAACAAGGTAGTTGTATCTTTGGTCTATTATTTTGTAGTGAGTCATATGAAGTTTATTGTATTTTCTTTCTTTTTATTACAAGCTTTTATTTAACTAGCAATGCATGTTTGTATATTAGTATTTTACTATATTTGTATATTAGTTTGTTAATATATTTGTATATTAGTATGGTACTATATTTCTATATTAGTTTGTTACTATATTTGTATATTAGTTTGTTACGGGTCAAATCTTGCAAGCTTAATTAGACCCACTTCCTCTTGCACTACAGAGCTGAAATTTTGCATTAAGTTTTCATCCTGGTGATAATACATTTTTATGACAAGCATGACCTGATACTTCATTCAGGATTGGTTCCAGACAAGGGAACTGCTCAACGGTTATTAAATTTTGTTTCTTTTTATTATGGGTTTATAATTAAAGCTTTTGTTTTTAAATATTTTTAATAACCTTGTTTTATCCTATTTGAATCATCAAGTGAACAAACCAATGTTGTAAATCGGTTGGCCACTAACCCCTCCAGTCGTTCCAGAGGTTTGATAATTCATTCACAGAAATAATACAACATCCTTCGCTTCCTTATTTCGTTTGAAGAGACCTTGGTTTCAAAATTTTTTGAAGGGTCCTGTAGAAAATTGTTTTTCGTAGACGTCTCGAGCATCGAACCGTACATAATTTCTTAAAGTTTGGGGCATTCAGTAAGTTCACTTATTTGTATGACTTTTAATAATAATAAATATATCTGAACAACTCACACACGGCCATCTGATCCCAAACTAAGCACGTATGCTTGCAATATGGTGATCAGACAACTGATAAATATACATATTTCTAGCGTCAATAGTGGAATTCAATTAAAAAAAAAACAAAAAATATCAGGATGAACGATTAATTAGCTTTAAATTACAATTTTTGTACTACGTGACTTACAATATTTATTTAAGATATTGGCGAAGTGTAGATCGTAAGATAGAACTTTATAACACTAGGTACAAAGTAATGTTTTCCTGGATACAAAACTGTATAACATTAAAAAAAGCTAAAGGAACTTACGCCTTATTCCCAAGCGTAAATTACAATGACAAAGTTGAATTCGTATTTATGCAGTACCTTTGACGATCCGTCGAGGATTAAGTGGTTTAGCAGTTCACGACCTTACGAGTTGTAGCGCGACATAGCTGGGAAACTGAGGAAAACTGCGTTAAATCGCTTTGAAAACTATTTTTCTACGACGCCTTTGGAAGCAACTTTTCAAGATTAGAACAAGGTCTAGACATACGGACTAGTACAAGGGTTTAACCTTTTCTTATATGCGGGCCACAAAATTTATAAGGATATTGGTGCAGGCCTCATTTCATGTGTCGTCGTTTAGAGGGTCACGCCAAGTTGCGTCTGGTAGATGTCTGTGTGTGCCGCATTGCAATGGGCCGCAGGTTGCAGACTCCTGGTCTAGGGGAACATTTTAAAATTAAAATATTCATATATGTATTGTCTAATAATCTTCTTTATCGTTTAATAATTGCTTGCAGAAGAAGATTAGATGGATTTGAAGAAGAAGCAGAAGAAAATACCAAAAACAATAATTGGCCTTTATTATTGTTAATTTTATTACCGCGCGATCACAAATAGTAAAGGCAGATCACACGGGGAAAAGTTAAAAATACATACATATATATTTAATAAAGCCAGCCCCATTTTCACCACGTTTTTCGTGGGATAAGTATTACATGAGTGTGACTGGAATGCTAGCTTTACTTATCTTGGTGTGGGTATCCGAAGAAAATTCTACGTATGCCGACAATCTTCATGAAGGTCCCAACCCCGACATTTTGGAAGCTTTCTGTAATAGTCCATTAGAACATTCTTGTTCCTAGATAGTTCTGTGAACTACGGAAAGAGAAATAACCACAAGAGAAAGTACATCTTTCTCTTATCCGTTTCAATACTTAAAATTGTTTCTTAGGCTTGTAAAAAAATTGTCTCGGAAACGTTGTGCTAAAATAAAACAAAATGGGAGGGTAGGATGAGAACGAGGAGAACAAGTGTATTTTTTATTCCATTTTTAAAACACGTAAGAAGTTGTTCGTTAAATAAATAGATTTTTTGGGTAGGAACACTTTAATTCACGTAGCAGTATGAAAATATACGACCGATAATTAAAGCGCAAATTTTGAAGATTTTTTAGAATTTCGTCCCCTGTAACGTTTTACAAGACCTCCCCTCCCACCAAATGGCGTTACGTAACATCTGAACAACCCTTTACACTCTATTCTGATATCTATCTAAATTACACAAAATCATTAAAATTGGCCGAGCCATTTTAGACTGCGGCAACAAACACCGTGACACTTAATTTTTATTTGTTATATAAAACAAAGTAAATGTCTTCAAGTCAAAAGTCCCGCTACCCAAAACTGTCCTACTACTAGGCTCGGGTCTCCAATTTCAATATGAGGTGTACAGCCCATAGTCCACCACGATGTCCAAGTTTGGACACCTCACACACCTTTGAAAACTATGTATATGGAGAACTCTCGGATGTGCAAGTTTCCTCACGATATTTTCCTTCACCGCAGCAAGTGATAATAAACTTCTGATACGCTCATAACTTTGAATATTACATGTGCGCGCAAGATTTGAACGCTGGACCTCTCGTTCGAGAGACCAACATTCAAACCACTAGGATATCACAGCTTTAATTCAGCTTTAGTACTACATTTTTGCACTACAATGTTAGAGTAGTTACAGTTACTTGTAAATAGTTACTTTGCTAAAGCTAATCTAAAATTTATTTTTAGAGCAAGTCAGTTTTAATTAACAATAAAAAACATATGTTATTTTCGCAGTTGATCTTTTTTGCCAGGTCCATTATAAATTTAACTTCGTCTCTCTTTACAAATCTTATACAACTGCCTTTTGTAGTAACAAAGTGAATAATTATAAGGTATTGAAACATATTAAATTTTTTGTCGATCACCTGTCATTAACCCCATTTAGGGCTTGTTCACATGTGCAACATCCATATGGTATGCTACTATGTTACGATGACAAACAATTAGGCGATTATTGGCATAGCTTCAGTTACCTGTTGTTGCTAATTTGAATTTTAAAAGTTGATACTATTTAATGGGGCAGCTAGCTTAACCTAACCTGACCCAACTAGGGTTCGTCCGCGACTCTGCTTGCGGGGTACCAATGTTGATAAAAAGTAACCTCTTTAGTGACGTCTGACGGTGTTTCAGACTATAAACTATCTCCTTACCAAAAAGACTGCAATCCGTCGGTCTGTTTTGAGGTGAAAAACGGGCAAACATACAGAAACACACACTTTAACATTTGTAATATTAATATGGATAAAATTGGTACAAAATTGCACATTATTTTACCAATATGCGTCCACAAAGTTTTCTTATTTTATTTTGTGCATTATAATGTTTTCTTAAAATTCCGTTTATTTATTTTTAATGTCAACCATCATAAGTTTTTCCTCATATATGTATTGAAATACGTCGCTTGACACGCATGTACATATTACTAATCGATCTGCTCTGAGAATACCACTTCGTTACATATCACCAACAAAGCACATATGTATCTGTGGGCTCTGTTATTTATTTATAAAATTGCTGTCGCACATGTGAACATTCTCTTAACGTCAGACAAACACATTGTCGTTTGACGTCATCAGCGTGAGACATCCGCCGACACTGTTTCTAATCTATGAAACATTAATCACCCCATAAAGTCTACTGGAATTAAGGGTAACTGAAACGTGCATTTCATAGTGTGGGAGTGGTAGGGTTAACTCTCCCAGTGGCTTGGGTGTCATCTCAGAATTGGATGGATACAGGCCATATTCTACGCCGGTCAAGTGCGGTTGATAAGCCGAAACAAAATTAAGAATTCATTATTTCAGAAACTTCGAAAATATTTACTAGTTAACAAGAAAATGATTTCATCAGTTTCTTCAGTTCTTTTCCATACTATAATGTATTTTCCTTCCTACTTCATCTTTTTAGTTGTTTGGTAATAACATACGTGTCTAATTTAGCAAAAGAAAAATATAGCCTATTGTATAACGTAATATTAGGATTGTAGTGAGCGATCACATAGGTAATTAATCATGTAACAACACACGCCATCTTGCGGAACAAGCAGACATTACATTCCCATTAACTGTTCTGAAACCGATACAAATTATTCTTATAAAAATCTTAGATGACTCTATTATATTGAATCAGTTACACAAGCGGACAATTTTATGTCTTTCAATCTTACGATAAAAATGTCGCAATTCTTTACAATCGTTATTGTTACAACTCATTTCTATCCCACAACTGGACGAGTCTCCGAGGGTCTCTTCATGAATGTTGGCTACGTTGGCTAAGTGCGGTTTGGTAAACTTCACACACCTTCGTGAATGGGAAACTCTCAGGAGTTCTGGTTTTGCGATGTTGTCATGGACAATGTTGAAGATGGATATATTTACTCCTCTTCACTTGTAGGTGCAATAATAAAAACAAAAATTAATAGAAACCACAGAGTAACATCTCGCTGCGATGTATTTTTAAAATAGTTTGCCAGCAGCTTCGGATTCTAAATCTGACTAGGCGTCATTCCACGGTCACACACGTGCAGCCGTGACGCGATAGGAAATGATGCACTTTCCGATTCCCAGCCAGTTCTGAGCTAAATATTTTAAATAATAAATATTAGTTTGCATGTGAATTTATAACTAGCTATACCCGCAGCTTCGTTTAAACACATGCATTGTTTTTTTATTACCAGTAGGCCAAGAATCCCATACAAAATCCCTTTCTATAATTTGTAAGATAAAAGTAAAGAAACGCTGAATTTATATTGAATGTATCATATTAAAGATATACAAATTTAAAATTCAAGGTAAACACATACACGTATCACCCATGAGCTTGTACTGAAAATTTCAAAATATTAATCGGGGTTATAAGTAATAACTTTGCAAAGTTTCATCGAAATCCGTCCGCAGGTTTTCACGTGATATGCGTTCAGACAGACAGACAGACGGACAATAATTCCAAAAATAATATTTTCATGCTTTATCTCGATACTAGAGTGCCCCCTC
>DWJZ01001277.1:0-24351 GCA_018249125.1 Asbolis capucinus
CTCTGAAATGGCTTAACGATTGCTATCTAACAACAACAACCGAGACCGACGGTTTTAAGTGCTCTCCGAAACACGGAAGCGTTCATGAAATTTTTGCCACCAGCACTCATTCTCCTACCGACTGCGCCAGCTGTTGCTAACTTTTTCGATCGCTTACAATCAAATTTGTTATGTATTAAGGTTTCATTGTAATAATATCTTTTTCTAGTATTGTTTTTTGGCACTTTCTGCTTTTGTCTAGTCACTTGGAAAATAAAGACTGGATTAAAACATAGTTAATTTGTATCATTTTAATATGAGTGATCAGCAACCGATATTTGTCAAGTGGCGACGAGGATTTGAACCAGGAAACGCAAGGGAGGTGTTAGGCAGGTGTAAGTAATGATTTGGGGAGACGAACGAAAAGAAATTATTACAATGAAACTTTAATACGTAACAGAATCAAGTCGCAGGGCTATGGATTAAGCGTTTAATCATAATAAAATAGTACACAAACCTCAGCTCATTTCCCATGACAATAACCTTCCGCTCGAGTAGCAAGGACGCGAACACCTTGATGACCAGCCCGGCGCCGAACGAGTCCAGGAGAACAGACATGTTGTTCTCGTCTGCGCGCGGCTCCAGCGGACGTTTTATAACGTGCGTTCTGATAATTAAAAAAAATTATATATATAATCATTTTTGACATAATTTTAACGTATACATTTTTTTTATATTTTTTTCTGATGATGACTTATTAATTAATTGGAAAAACATTTTAAGTTTAAAATTAAATAAGTCGATAATGAATAGTATTATGTCAAATAATAATTTTAATTTAGTATGCAGATAGGGGTAAAATACATAAGAGGACCTATGTATCTGTTGACCAATCTTTGCAACCTTATTTACGCAGATAAATAATTTGAATTAGGACTTTTATTTTTTGTATATTTTATACTACTGAAATATGATTTAATAATTGTAAATAAATTAAGCACTTTTTTAGGTTTTTTTATGATTCTATTAATCATTATAAGGCGTCATGTGTCCATTACACGACATCTCAACACAGAAATAGTTATTAATTAAGCGTTCTTTTTAATTAAACTTTATACTCGGAAAATTTCATAGAATTAGAGTTTTTAAAATAAATAGTTTTAATCCTTCCAACATTGATTCTTACTAATACAGAATTAAACCAATTACAGATATCTACAAATTATTACTAGAAAAAGACAGATAAGGGTCTACCTCACATATCTATATAATCAGTTTATATAAAATTAATGTTTGTTTGTTTGTGAGTTTGTTTGTCGTCTATAGACTCTAAAATGGTAGGAGATGTAGCACTGATTACTTTAGCCACTTAGTTCAGAATTCTCTTGAAAACGTTTTGGTACAATTAAAAATATCGATTATATCGATAAAATTATATCGATCGGACACATGGTTGATGAGTTGATGCGTAGCTACAGCCGGGTACAGCTAGTAATTCCATACAAACCTAGGCCCTTCAACACTGATCATCACATTCTTGGGGGAGTTATTATTCTCAACATCATAATACTCCGGCAGCTCGTGACTATCAGGTACTTCATCACTTTTAACCAGTTTATCAGAACGAATGTCTTTATCCGTTAAACTTTCCTTAGTCACGTGCACGTTGAACTCTAGCCTGAAATGATAAAAATATGTGCATGATTTATTTATATCTTTTATTTGGTAACTGTCTCTTATTATGACATTGGAAAGTTATTTATTGAAGAAAAGTGGCCCGCGATTTTTTTGCGAATTGAATTTTTGCGAGTTGAAAAATCGATTATCACAAATAAACTCAAAACTCGATTTGCAATTTCCTTTAAAAAAAAATTAAGGACAAATAAACAAAGAAAACTTTCCTCTTTATAAAAAATAACCGAGAAAACATAAATAAATATGATTTCATTATGTTAATCGTCAATAATCGGTCTATATGTACTTTATCGAAACCTGTCCTGTATACAAAACAAATATTGTACCTTGCGTCCAGTTTCCTCTGATCCGGCAGAGTCTTACACTTGTTCAGATTCACGTGTCTAGTGTTTTTGGACAGGTCCTCCGCATTTTTGCTGATATATGTGATTGTAATCTGTTCTCCGGGATTAGGGAAGTCCATCTCGAACAGCTGCTGCAGCACTTGATTGATTTCAATCTCAGAGTTCCCGTGGTGCGATTCTATTTCTTGAAGTATCTAGAAATAAGGTTCATTTCGCAATGTTATATCTTGTGATATTTTAACAAGCGGTTCGAAGGTTTTTTAGTTTCAAAGTTGTTTTAAAGCGTAAAAGTTATTTTAGCTTCAAATTACTAATAGCTCGTGCCTACGAGGGTGTCTCCTCATTACTCAGACAGCTCACAGCATATTCCCCAACATTGCGGATCGGTAATGAAGTAAGAAGTCAAACCAAGAGTGGAACGTATGAATCCCGCCAAATTTCTTAAGCTATTGCTATTTCTCGACAAAAAAAAGGAACCCAGCGACTGAACGTGCCCCCCAGAGCACGGAAACATAAAAAAATACCACTATCTGGCACCCATCGTCCTACTAACAAGTCCACTGTTACTTAACTCATAATGTAATCGGAGTAACGGATCGAAGTAGATTCACATAACGATTCATCACTACCTAGACTAGTCACTTCGTATACTTAGCTTCGAACCAATAATGCCTCCCTATTAACCAATATAGGCCTGGACCATACTACACCACGTTACAAGGATTGTGGAAGATATTCGTATATTAAAACTGTGAGTATCATCTGTATGTACCTTGTAGTAAAATCCAGGTGCTCTGTATTTCCCAATGAGACAGTAGCACAACGGAAGGCATGTAGTAGCTCCCTCTGGTAGCACACGACGGCAGTAACTGGAAGTAAAACACGAGAAAGTTTTTTATAATATGTCAAGGAATATAGACCTTTAAAAGCAATAATTTATATTCCATTATTTTCTATGTCCATAAGTTTTTTTTTTTTTATTTTCGTAAAAATATTATAATATTATAAACAGCATGGATGCTTTGGAGCGATTCATAGCATTGTTTATGAACATTTAAGAATTGTTATATAATATATATTACATGATATCATTACAAACTTCAAAGGAACTCCTAATTAATTAAAAGAATAACTATAGTGTTTGATTATTTTTGCTCAATACACTAAGCAATTACCACATAACCTAGTGATTTTACCACAAATTTCTTAATCGTGAGTACTTACCCATAAGATCGTTCGCCACGTTCATCTGTGAGCACCAGAGAATAACACTGCGCGCCTTTCGCTTCGGCCACCCATTCGCCTTTGGATTCCGAACTTATTGTCTCGGGGAAGATTAGGTTCTCTATATGGGGTGGGACTTTTACCTAAATGGAGAATTTAATGTCATACATTAAACACTACTTAGTGTATGTTAAATGACTACAGACCTCTGATGGAGAATAAATAAAATGATCTATAACAAGTACTGATGAAAGGGGTAGTGCAGACATGATACAGAGAATTGTAAAATGTTCATGATATTAAAAAAGCAATTAAAATATACTCGTACAATTTTGCGCCGTATTAAAAACATTGGGAAAACCACGAGCGTGAAAATGAAATCTACGAACATTAAACCTAAACAGAGATAAGGAAATATTACAATATATACAAATATATTTCGTGTAAGCACATTTGTTCCTTGTAAGACTTGAAAAATAAAGGCGATTGCATACCTGACTCGGGAACACGCTTTTCACGTACGCCTGACCCATCATATAGTTCATGCCAACCAGGAGGCAAACATTAAACAGTCCCCTGTCTCTGGGCTCGAACGGCAGATCTATGTCGACGCAACCCGCCTTCTCATCAATGCTTAAATTATCTAAACTATTGTCTATGCTATTATCACTGGCCGCCAAATCATCCTTCATCGACAATATGTTTCCTGTAGAATCTGTCAGATTGACCTTCGAGTCTATGGAGTCTCTATTATCCATCTTTTCTCTCAAGTTACTCTGTGATGTTCTGAAACTTTTCCATGATCGAAAGGTGGAGTACGGATTGTCGACGATCTCTGATTTGTAGGAGCAGACGGAGGTTTGGTGTCTGATGCGGATGTTTCTTAAATTTCTCTGGTCCAAATATGCCACCCTGGAAGACACTCTACGTACGTAGTTCTTTCGGCTTTCTGTTAAGCTTCTTGTGAGCCTGACAGACTCTGGAAATGGAGTAAAACAGCATAAGAGGTTTTAGAGTAATCAGCTTTTAATTATTTATATTAAGAAATTGATTATTATCTACTACGGTGAAGGAAAACATCGTGAGAAAACCTACACTCTTGAGACTCCACCAATCAACACTTGGTCAACATGGTGGACTATGGCCTGTAGCCCTTACATTGTGAGAGGGCCCAATAGTGGGACAGTAAATGCTGTTGCAATGATGATGATACGATGTTTAACAATTAATTTGATTTATTATTCACACTAACCTAAAATATACTTGCGTGTTTTTATCATCTTATAAGACAAAGTATGCAAAAAGTAAAATAAGCCATTTTATACAATTTAATACCATTTAATAAAATTTTTATTTAATCGTATAATACACGATTAAACACCATATTTATAATATAGTATAAGTATAATAGCAAAATGGCTTATGTATAACTTTAATTATAAGTGTACCATGCTGTACAATACAGGACATTTCTTAGCCAAGTATTATTATGGAACGAGATACTGACTGAATGTTAATATTCGATTATCTGGCATTGTAATCTCCTGTATAATTTATCCCTTAATATGAGCACACATAATTCTCGGATTTAGAACAAGATGCGCAATACATAGTCTTTAATAGGTGGAAATGTTTACCATCGCTAGTGCTGCCATCTGACTGCTCCGTAGGGAAGCTGGGTGGTCGATGGTCGTCCATGCTGCAAGCAGCCGTCACGGTCTCGTAGATTTCCGTCATCAGACGGTTTAACTGAAATAAAACGTTGAATTATAAATAAAATCATCAGACACTAATATACTGTACTTGCAAAACCTACAAATCTTATACTCCAACTACTAAATTAAAAATATATACATATAAGGTGTATAAGGTCCTGAACCTTAGACTGTAAAAACTGTATTGGCTAAAATTCTAATTATAAAATAATGTCACAATTTTATACAAGCTTTTATTTAACTTGCAGTGTATGTTTGTATATTAGTATGTGAGTATATTTGTTTGTTACAGGTCAAATCTTGCAAGCTTAATTAGACCCACTTCTTATACTATGCAGCTGAAATTTTGCATACTGCTTCAGTTCCGATGACAATGCATTTTTATGAAAAGTACGACATGATACTACGTTCAAGATTTGCTCCAGGGGAATTCCTTAACAGTAAACAATACAGTTATGAAATTAAAACTTTTTTGATAAACCTTGTTGGTTCATGGTTTTGGTTTGAGATATTCCTTTTCCTATCTGCAAGTTTCCTATAGTGAAATTGAGAAAATTTTGTGTTGATTCCATTAATCCATGGTCGGAATTCTACGATCGGGTAAAAACCTTTATTAAAAATATTTTAAAAAATACTACATTTTTAATAACTGATAAATCTACTGATTTACAAGTAATTATGTTGCGTTTTATATTTTTTATGTTTTATATTATATTTTATATGTTTTATAAATACTTATCTACCAGTTTATTAATGTTAGCATTTATATTTGAAGAACACGTAATATAAAGTTTGTTTTGATTTTGAAATAAATAATAATTATTTACTATAAATACATTTTAATAAAATCCTATTACTACTTATTATAAATGCGATAGTTTGTTAGGGTAGACGGTTAAATGTTTGTTACTCTCTCACAGTTAAACTACTGAACCGATCTAAATAAAATATAGCACATGTAAATTACAGTGCTAGAAGTCGCGGGTGGAAGCTAATTGTTGTATATACCTAATAGAATTTAAAGTATAGATCAGTAGAACATTAAGATGTTCTGTTGTTGGCGAAAGATGGCGCTGTATCACTACTTTTCCTAATTTGGTTTTATGTCTTAAAATTTTGGTCTGTTTACTGAGCTGTCTTCTCGCCCAACATGGTTAAATAAATTGATGTACTTTATCCCTATCACTAACCTTCAGAGCCCTAGAAATTATATCCATAAACATTTAACAACAAAACAATACTTTCTTGTATCAAACATTTAACGTGTAACATGAGAGTAAACAAAAGATTCTATATCATGTATTTATGAGACCCATTCAATGAATATAGGATGACTACTCGAAGTGAGTCTGTTTACAAACAAAGGGACTTCCGTATGTATATATTTCCGTAACAAACAAACTTTGCCGCTGATATGTTTTATCCCAGAAAATGGCTTAGTTATCATAAGATAATAGGTTAAAATTAGTATGGTAACTCCGAAACCAATGCACCAATTTAGATGAAATTTAGCATATTTGTGGCTTATGTAAGGACAATTTACTACAACACACACTGTATTTTCACTGGATACCCTCACGAAAAACGATTAAGCGGTTAAGTCGTTCTTGAGATTAATTACAAACGTAAAACAAACCGACACCTCAAAAAAAACTTAAAACCGAATGTATTGCGTTCATTAATAACAGAGTTGCTAGTTTTTTGTACAATATCCGCCGCCTACAATCGATCGATTAAAATAATATTATAACTAAAGATCCGATCTGCGGTTGAAATTCGAACGTAATTCAATTTAAAAATAACGATGTAATGAAATTGCCAAAGTGTGCTTCCAAGGCATTGTAGTGTGTGTAATGTTTTTGTTTTGCGATTTATTGTATTTCCAATGCATTTGCAAATAAAATTCTTCACGATTTCTGCATTCCTTCTCCGTGGAAGTGTGGAAGTTTTCGTAGAAGGGAATTATCGCTTCACGACAGACTCATAAACAACACGGTATACGTCTTTCGTAACGCCATAATGAGCATAACTTGTAGATAATACCATTGTATATATTATAAACGGCCTTTATTTATCATATTAAAGCAATAAGAGGTATAAGTTCAAACTTGTCCACAGGATAACAATTTAAACTTCATATAGATACGTAAAACAACACAACAGGTACTTGTGAAAGCTATAATTTTCCTGTTGATATTTTGACCATCAAAATATGCGTATCACTTCACTTTAAAATTTTAAATATTACAAACCTTCAAAACTTGCCATAATATAATAACAAGAATAAAATTACAAATTAAAATTAAAACAATCAACATCACTATAACTGTTTGATTACTATACGCACACACACCTAGACACCTCATTTTGGACGGTGTGACACCACACGGCACTATCTTTAAAAACATCCAGATAATTTTCACTTACAACCATCTGCACAATAACAAAAACAATTTAATAATAAATTAATTAATTTCCCGCTTATTTTCCCCCAACCCAATCTACCATCGTTCGACCACACGAACGGCAAGGAATGATCTAATTTGTGTAATTATGAAACAAAGTTTATTCCGACTGTATCGTCATAATACTCGTATATGATACGCCAATGTATCACTAGTATGCAAAATGAAGCCAGTGTTTAACAACAAATATTATTTGAACTTAAAATAGTGTACGAATAAATAATTTCGCAAATCGGATTCGTATATATGAGAATTTTATGTTCTGAAGTCTCTAACCTAAAACAATATCCGAGACCATAAGCAGATCAGCGCAAAAACATTTGAAGAATACGCAATTGTTCTTACTGAATATCTGCGACATGATTTTCACACGTTAAACTACACCAGTCCGTATGTTATTAACGTTTAAATATATTAGAAATTCTTTAATTCCTAACGTAAGCAATAGGAATAATCATATACCTAATCATTGAAAATATAAACAATATTATTATCAAACTCTACAAGATGAACATTAGCTGAATATAAAAAAACCACCTTAACAATTTATAAGCAATGTGCTTAGTCTTTTTGAGGAAGGCATACATAGTAATCCACAATATTCTCAACATTACTAAGTTGTAGTTAAGTTATATGGGAATAGGTTAGGAGGAAAAAAATAACTAACGTGGATTGCATTCGACAGCGGTGCCACCAGGTTGACTGGCAGTGAGTGTCTTCACGCATTAAGTCAGCCCATTGTGAACAATTGCAATAAATGATAAATAAATAAACAACAGTGCAGCGGTTACAACTAATATACTTTATAATTACTAACAGACTTATACTTACTAACAGACTTTCTTGTGCCATCCACCTACACACAGCCTAATGTATACAATTATGTTATGTTTTGACTAACTGTAAATTATATTATAAGATTAATAAATAGTAAGTGATGAGCCTGTAATGTAAGAACTTTCGTTATTTAAAGTCAGGCAAAATAGTTAAATAGCAGTTTCTTGTCAACAGGCCTTCGAGGGATTAAATTAAAGATATTATTAAATGATTGATGTTATAATTAGCACTACATTGGTATTATTTTATCTTGTGAAGCCTGCCTACTAGGGGCACGACACCTATTTGCCCACTTCCATGGATGAGTTTGGTGATTTTGAGCCACCTGGTCCGGTTTACCTAATCATAAACTTTGGTGCTAAATATAGGAATGTGTTTCTCTGACATTTTTTTATGTTTATTGTTCTTCACGTCGAATAACATAACGGGTTAGGTAAAGGGATCCACGTTTGTAAATAAAAATTATCACCCAAAATAAGTTACTTCAATAAAATAAAGTTGTATTCGGTATTAAAAACATATTTGAAGATATTTTACTTTTTATTTTGCGCGGTGGTACAGTAACAAATAAAAATATTTATTGCATAAATTTCGCTTTCAAAATTTTATGCTTGGCTACGTTTTGCATAATCACAGCTAGGTCACTAAACAACATTGACTTGACATATAGTAATTACTGCGATAACGTAAAAGTGTTGTACCTAAAATAAATCGATATCGACGTGTATTTTTCAAATAAAACTGTGCCTTTTTATGGATAATTACAATATGTACTCGTAATGAACGAACGCCGATATTAGTTAGCCAAGGGCAGTTTAGCAGTGACCACGACCCACGCAACTAGGTCGAAATAACTGCGTACGAAATAGATATAGTACCCTAAAGTACAATAGTAATATATGTATTTAGTGATCTACCTATGACTCGGGAGTGTAACAAATTCCTAATCTATTCACTGAAATAATTTCAATAGATTTTATATTTAAAACCGGAGTTTTAACCATAGATGATAAGAGTAATAGTATAAAAGACGAAGCCTATCAGCGATCTATTTATGGAATAAATAGCTTAGTGTACTAGAAAGGAGCTTAGCTTAATGAGTCAATGTATACACTTAATTAAAAACTCATCAGAATTCAATTGACTGAGTCGTGTCAATTTACAACTCGCGAAACCGGTTCACCAGCTCACTTGTTTTCACTTTACATCGAAATAGAAAATCCTGCCTTGATTAACATGTCGTTTGAGAGGTGGCAGATATCGAGTAAATGTACTTCTGAAACTTTGAGATAAGTAAACCTTAGTATTTAAACTTTTTTACACGAAACTACATATGTTAAAATGTTATTTAATTTAAAGTACTAATAAAGTATGTTGAAACCATGAATAGCTGTAAGTAATTATCAATTAAATGTTATTTAAGGATAACATTTTTGGACAAAAATATTTTTAGTGAAATATGTGGTAACTTAGAATGTTATGATTTAATATGTTATTCTGTTAACCTTGTGTCTGCAATGAGTATGCAGGATACTGTTTATGTAGTAAATTCACTTTTTGGAATTAATGTGAGTGCTATCCAATGTTCTGATTAGAAAGTATAAACTTGGTAACTTGGTGTAACTATAGTGTAATCGAGTGCGCTCATACAATAAGCTGTATGATTTTGAGTGTTATATGGAGTAGCTTCTCTAGAAGTTTCACAAAACTATTTGGGCATTAATCTACATGTAATCCGGTTATCTCGCTTGCTGCTGAAATAGTTATAATCGGTTTTTCATAAAGCGCTTGTATTTGCTATGAAAAATTCAGGTTCCCGTAAAGTTATACGAATTCATTTTTCATTGATTATTGAACAACTTTAGGGATGTCCGGGGCTTTAGGGGTGTTTTTTGATGAATTTGATGACTATTGTTATTGTTATGAGACAAAGTTCCAGAACTTTCGGGATTCTTCTAGTTTTCCCAACTTACAGAGCATTAAAGATATGTTTTTAACATTGTTGCCGCACGTTATGAGATTAATAAAAATATGTTTTAACGTGGCACAACCACACCCTACTTCCAAGGATTGTTTTTAATATAAAATATAGGTCAAGTCAGGGTTCTTACTATCATATATACGTGGGTCTTCGGGTCAGGAGTGATCTAATTCATCATTAAAACCTTGTTGATGTTATTGAGCTAAATTTTAATGCAAGGTTTCCTTCCCAATTAACTGATGTTAAATCAAAACATAATAAATATTATCGTCTTGTTATTAAAAATGAATTACAAAGCTTATTTAACTTACAGAAAGATGATCTTGCACACTAAATCATAATTTAGTATCTGCGGAGATAGTTACTGTAACGAATATGAATATATCAGACGTAGCAAAATAAATAAATGGGTGATATGGGAAAACACGTATCAACCAAATTGAAACTTATGGTTAAATTTTTGAACTGTGATTAATAATGATAACTTATTATAGTATAAATACCTAAAATATTATGTTATAGGTACCATAAGGCATATGGGATGGAAATGCAATTAAATAAAATTGATGATATAAAATTTCTTTAAACACACATTTTTTTCATATTAAACTTGAGAAGAACACTGAAGAATAATCGTACAATTCTGTGTAGAAATGACCAGAAAAAATTTGGATGACTGATGAAGAAAAACTAAAAACATGTTGTCCCTTTAAAACCAAATTAAGCATCATAGAAAAAAAAGAAGTAAAAACACGGGGTTCGAGCTTAGAATGTATCGATAAGTCAAACTTTCCCATCCCTAAGTAATTAACTTCAGATAATTTACGACAAAATGTTTCAAAACATCAAGATCAGACAGGGGGACGCCAAACAATATTATCAGGCGTGGACCACTGTTGGGGGTCGAACACTACTTCCAACAGGTGGGCACAGATACTTGTCTAGAGAAATAATGGAAATATCAGCAACGAAACTAATTAAAGTTGACTTAAATGGCCAACGTCAACTATGATTAATTATCTTGGTCACTGCAGTAATTGATTGAATAAAAAAATTAATTGTTGCAATTAAAACATCAAAAAAATAATCTTGTCTTTCTATCGGAGTACGCTGGACGCGTGGAAACGAAAATATTACTTTTGACAGTGTTATTTATAGGCAAAGAATAAAAGACGAAGGCACATATTATTCTTATACAGCCGAATATACATCACAAAGAACAGTTCAGCCACACAAAGGATCAAACTCCGCGGCCGCCTCTATCTCCACACTAATTGCTTGTAACTGCAAATCAGTTATACTTTGAAAAAGCCGCGGTGCGGTCAGTCGGTCAAGTTTCATTATCTAAACTCAACTTTAGATACAATTTGAACTTTATTGCGTCAATATTTGGTGTGTTAACGTCTCATTTCGTGACAATATAAGTTAAGGGTGCCGGAAGGCTTCCTTGCGAAACGCTTGTAAATAAAAACATTACTCGAAATCTGGAATTAGACACGCTTATATAACCCAACTGTATCTTATGGTACTTACCCATTAACGTGCCATTATTAAACGGGGTCTAGTACATATCCTACATACTCCACCGCGCTGATCTGTTTGCTGAAGCAGCCAGTAACTAAAACAGTTACGGAAACCTCTCATGTCGCCGAAAGGCATCTAACCTGGGATTAACTACTGTTATCAGCCGATAACAACCGAAACGACGTTTTTACATGTCTTACGAAACACAAAAGAGCTAAATGTTTACCACGACTTTCCACACCTTTTCAAATATACCCACTGTTGCTTAAATCGAATTACGATCGACGCATATAACTATGAGTGTTTCCAACTGGTATAAAACATATCAAAACTTTTACATCGAACAGTCCCTATTCACCGTCATTCTACCTACCTCTACAATCAATAAAAATCGATACTACTATTGTAGTGTCGATGATCGCAGTTAATTGCATATAACGATGTGTCGATAGCAATAAATGTTGACCGCTACAGGAGACCCCGGAACGGAATTTCCCCGATAATTTCAATGAGCACACATCTCTAGAAGTGACACATGTATAAATAAATATATCTCAGTTCAATTCACACACGATCATCTGATCCCAAACTAAGCATTCGCTTGTACTATGGAGATCAGGCAACTAATAAATAGACAGCGAAAGGAGCCGTGGGCCAAATCTAGTAAAAAATAATTTAATTATATCACAGTATCAAAACATTCAGAACCACAGATTATGTACTTTTATAGTACATACCACATAACTGCAGTACTATGACGCACGTTAGTATGGTTAAAATTTTCCCTTGGATGACTCATGGTTTATTTATAAGGTAACTGTTTTATGGTGATGTCAGGTGCTGCTATGGTGTTCGTTAATACTACGGGAGTACAAGTTTGTGAAGCGTTAATGACAGACCTTTGCTGTATACATGAGGATTGACTATTGACATAACTTGAAAATTATTGATATTAGTTTTTCTGACGTTGCAATGCAAAATGTTTTGGTAATAAATAAAATGTAAAATATTAAATTTTCAAATCTTCATATTTTGCTATGGCTGGTTTTGTATTCATTCGAATTCAAATATCGTATCTACCCGCAAGTGGAACCGTAAAAGTTGACAATGTTTCATTACAATACAAGCAGCTTATTCGTGCATTAAATATGAACAAACATATAAATACTAATTTTATATAACACTAATATTCTCAGAAATGTCTGCGGTTGAAATTCAACAGTAATTCAATTTCACATAAATATCATTCACAATACTATAAAATTATTATTGTGTAATTTAATGTAGGTACATAAATGTAATTTTATATAAAATATTAGCTTTCTGCACTCCTTCTCCGTGGTTATGCCAAATTTCATAGTCCTCCATCAGCATAATTTTCTCAGAAAGGGGTACAAAGTTTTTGGTTCTCCTATAATTATAGACAGCCTACTTGACACACATAAACAAACACAGATATTGTGTTAATTTAAAACTATGAATGCAAGCATTGTTACACACAAACATTACGTCATATACCATGTGTCTTATCGGGGGCGTCCTATCTGCAAATCGTTGCAGTACACTTCGAGAAAT
The DNA here is from genome assembly GCA_018249125.1 of Asbolis capucinus. Taxonomy (NCBI): domain Eukaryota; kingdom Metazoa; phylum Arthropoda; class Insecta; order Lepidoptera; family Hesperiidae; genus Asbolis; species Asbolis capucinus. Next base: position 13,340 of record DWJZ01001277.1, read on the forward strand.
GATGCCAATACAAATGGTAGTCATATAAAATTTATCAAAACAAGACCGCCTTTAGGGTTGCCAACTGTTTTACAATAAATAAAATATCTTTAGGTCTCGGAAGGAAAGTAAACAATTAAATAAAGTAATTTAATTAAAGTAATTATTTTTAATTTTTTTGGAACATTTATCAATTTACTATTACTTTTAAAAGCCTCTTAGTACACTAACAACAAGGTCCTCATTAACAAATGACAAATTAAACAGTTTTGTTGGTAACCCTACTCGTCTTATTCAAGTACGAGGAGAAAGTCTTCTTTTAGCAAGTCCAAACACAGTTTGTCAAAAACTCCCAAAATTGTGCGAGTAACTGTTCAAGAAAGGGCTGCATTAAGAGGTTTTAACATTGGTCTCCAGACACTATCTTGGTCTCCCAAAAAAGGATCTGAGTTTGATTCTGCACACTCTTCAGATTTATATGCGTATTGCAAAATATCTATTTCGCCTAGGTAAAGTGAGTTCGGACAACATGCGAAAGCTGCCGGTCGAAACAATTTCAAAGTCGCTCAAGTTTAGAAGTCGTTCGATCGAAGTCTGCCCGGAAATGGTATACACGTTTATATTAACTGCTTGGATAGAACTTCAACTTTACGAGATCGGAATACAATTGACGTTTGAGAATACGCTTCAACGATATTTCGATGCCATTGGGTTGTAGTTGAAAGCAGATTGACGAAAGTGAATACTAAAACCATTTCAACAACTCGATCGCTGCGATGTTGCTGCAATGTTGCTACGACTTTTGACTCTTTTTGCAAACTCTATTTCGGATGGGAACAGCACGGTGGAGAATACAAGACCTCCACAATTATCAGGAGACCCGTGCTCCGTAGTAGGTCTTTTTTTTTAATGTGACAAGCAGGCAAATGGGCAGACGGGTCACCTGATGGTAAGTGATCACCGCCGCCCATGGACATCGGATCGGATGGAATCGGATGTATTACTAACGCGTTGGTACCAAGAAAGCAATGAATAGACCCGCATACGCGGGGAGAGAAGAAAACAAGGGAAGCGGTTCATTGCCGAAGCAACTACGACAGCAACTGACCCCAGAAACACCAACAACATACCACTTCAGGATGGGTGACAGAAGAAGAATGGAGAGGAGGATGGATGAAAGATGAGAAGAAAAAGTGGAGGAGAGGAAGAAGAGAAGGTCTTTCATGGATTGAAGCCAAACAAACAAACGCAATGAAAACATAGTCATTCAATGACGGTATGAAAGGTTAGCTATTTTCACGTTACAATTTGCAAGAAACACGCCATTGCTCGCTGGATCAATACTTTGGCTGGTCTGGGTGGGGTCGTCAATTACACCCTGTCGGTTGGGTGTGGTGAAGGGCACGCAGTGGCACTGGAAGCCGTTTTATATTAGCTAAGATATGATATTGATTATTTTATGAATGGCGGCCTAGATTATTAATTCACCATGCGCGGATCCAGAAGGAAACATCGTCATAATCATGATAAAGGTTTTTCCGCGACTCGCTCTCATGTCGACTCATCACGGCCCACTATTGAGCATTGGTCTCTTCTCTGAATGAGAAAGTTAAGACCTGGCCAAGAGCGGATTAGAAGACTTCACACACCTTTGAGTTTTGCAACCTCCCCGGTATGCAGGTTTCCTCACGATGTTTTCTTTCACCGTTATTGCGAGTGACATTTAAATGTTTAAAACGCACCTAACTCTGAAAAATCAGAAGTGCCCGCCCTGGGATTCGGATCCAAACCCCCGAGTAGAAGGCCGAATTCTTAACCTCTAAGCTATCACCGCTTTCCCGCAACTACGTTCGCATAATACATCCTCTCTTTACCCTCCCTGCAACACTGCATCTAGTTCATGCAAACTATGCCTTATGCTTATATTCTTAATGATTAAGAGCATCAATTCCTTCAAACCGTTTTTCGCAAAAAAGTACACTAAGAATTTCCTGAAATTCTGTACCAGGTTTTGTGTAAATCGTAATTCAGTACTACAGCCGTAAGAACGAATGGATAAAGTTATAGATTTCAATAGCCCTAAAAATTGCATATTTGTCCTACTATCCAACCACCCAAACAAAGAATGAGACACACACAATTGCTGTTTAGTGTTTCGCTACAAACGAGAAACTCGCTTAGTAAACAATTACACGGACTATTGTGAGTACCCACACCTACAACAAGACACAAACAAACGCACACACACGAGAGGTTAACGAGGGGTACAATTAGTAAATATTTATAGGAAAAGATTAAATCTCGACTTTCCGTGTTTCGAATGACGTGTAAAACCGTCTTTTCTGTTATCTTACACGCCAAACGCTTAATCAAAAATGTATGGGAATGACATTTGATTTGGTTTGGAGAGAAATATATGTATATGGCGTATCTTTCCACAATAAACGTCATTCCCATAAATTTTTAACGGATCGAGCCCAAACTAAGCGTTAGCTAAAACAACTATGAGTATATACAAAGATTATAGGATTACTATACCTACTCGGTGGAAATTCGATCTGGAAATTTTCTTGGAATTTCAAAGTTGACAATTTTAAATGGAAAAAATCCAGATTGAATTCGTTGGTACTCGTATATTGATAAAAAGTAACCTTTATATATTATTTCATTTTATAACCTAACTCTGTGCCAAATTTCATTCAGATCGATTCAGCAATTTTCGCGTGAAAGTTTAACAAACATGAAACCACACATACTCAAAAAACCTTTTCACCTTATAAATTTTAGTAGGATGAAAAATGTAACTTACATCCAAAAACTGTACCAGATTTAACTCCAATAACAAATTAAAAAGTTAACAACTAACCTTTTGACCGAAACACAAACAAAATTTAACTATCACAATCACCAAAGTTAACAAATTAACTGTAAAACACAAATTTAACCATAGTCAGCACTGCCGGCACACAGATAACTGGAGGTTAAAATACCAAATAATGGCACTAACTGTGGTTCAGTTTTGTGGCACCAAAACACGGTTCACGTCCATTGTTAGACCGCTACTGACGCTGCCTGGCAGAAACCTTGGCCAGCTCCTAGCATGGGTTTACATGCCGCTAAAAACTGGCTGGATACAAAATGAGTCATCGTTATCAGTCGAAAAAAAAAGTGAATCACCTACAACGTTACAAGTTGTGTATATTTACTACAATTGGTTATTTATCCAAAGCATTATTATTATCAAAATGAAATACTGTAGTTTTTAAGTTTTTTTTTTTTGGAATCTACATTTTCGTGATTTAAAATATGGTTTTTTTAACGTTTGACATCTTGGTTTTCATTTAACATCTCACATGCCAACTGCACTAATTTTATATAGCTTCCTTTGCCAGGTCGGTCTAGTGGTTAGTGAACCTGGCTGCTACACCGAAGGTCGTGCGTTCGATTCCAACCCAGGTCAAACTTTTCTGTGATGAGCAGGAATGTTTCTTCTGTGTGTCTGGGTTTAAATATCTATATAAGGAAGTATTTAAAAATATATATATTTATCAGTTGTCTGATCAGCATAGTACAAGCTAACGTAAGCTTAGTTTGGGGTCAGACGGCCGTGTGTGAATTGTCCAAAGAGATTTATTTATTTTATTTACTTGTATGTTTTAAATTTAACCTTTAATCTTTTATCAATCAGGTTATTACTATCCCCATTCGTTTTGATATAGTCTGTATGCGTCAATATCAATTTCAACGACATTATATGACGTACACCGTTATTAATTTTTTTAATGATAAGTAAAGATTGCGTCCCCAGAGGCCGCAGTTGCAACAACCATGGTAGATATATTGGGAACGAAATCCTTTACACCTTATCTGGTCGTCATGGTCTACAGCTAAGATGTAACGATCGAAAGACTAATATATCACAGACAAGAGATTATCGCACGCCACTAAGACCAGCCAATGGACTATCGTATCGCTAAATACAAATCATAAAAAATACATTTATTTACTACACATATTTGTATCATGATTATATCGACAACATTGTCATTTAAATCTTCAACTAGTGTTCAACACCTCATTACCCTAAATTTCATTACTTAATTCCGCAGTTCTAGACTACCTTGTAGATCGAGGTTACGAAATACTTGAAGCTTTATCCATATAAACATTACAATTTGTTTTAAGTTCAATGCGTTTATCTGCATATAATTAATTAAATTTATTCACTGGAAGTTTGGAACTACGAAATATAATGTGGGAGTTTTACCTGTTTGCCATTCTGTATATAAAATAAAATTGAAGCTTCTTAATTTACACATGGGAAATATTTGAGAAAAACTACAAGATATTAGAGAAAATATAGTACTATGGGGACAGGACACCTGATGATAAGTAATCACCGCTGCTCATGGTCATTAACAACACCAGGCAGGAGTATCCATAACAATCCAGCCCAGGCCAAGGAGGATAGACTTTTTGTTACAACGTCTACAGACGCGGGGCAGACGAAGAAAGGAGAGAAGTACAAATAAAGTAACTGCTTTCAATATCTTGGACCCCTTATCATTAGTGGAATAGTAGTCAACCATTAACTTATGATTTAATGACTAAAAAAGATAATTACTTAATACAAAAACATCCACCGTATGATATTTTTCTTTTTTTGGAAAGACCATTTATCGTATTTTTTATTTACAAGAAATTCCAAAAACTATCTAAATAGTGTATTTAGTATTTACAAACAGTTTTCTCATTCAAAAATACCATTATGCATAATTTGGTTTTATTTACAGTAAATAAAAAACTACCTGATCTAAACGATCTATTTACAGTTTTTGTCATTCGGAAACATTTTGCGCATTTTTTATTTACGAAGATTCAAAGAATGATTTAATCATGTATTTACAAAAAGGCACATTGTATCATGTAACCCCAGCTTACGAAACGCCTCATCAGATTACATCATTAATTAGAACAACACAAATGTTAACTAATCTTTGTGCTTGCACTTTTTGTTTAACATAATATTTATTTATATGTATATCAGGTTATGTGTCAGAGGTTGATTATTTCGATCTTGCTATCATTAACTTTTGTCCGAACGTTATGTACTTGAATACTACCTATTCAATTTTCATCAAGACTACAGCCGGAAAATATGAGGGGAAATTTAATGCTCATTTTAATAGTTCATGCACTTATAACCTAACTATATTGGCGTGTTACATTGTGCAACTCACACATAAATTAACATGAGATTTAAAACGATCATTAGACGATGAATGTTACTCAAAACGCCTCCGACCTTAATGCCGAAGTTGGGTGATTTATACTGTAATTTTTTCCAGGTTAATGTAAGTCATATTATATGAAAAGTTCTGCAATATACAGTACAAATTACTGTCAGAAGCGGGCATAGAAAGAGACACATAAATAATACATACATATTATCGTATAATAAACCAGAACTAAGGAGCTTAACACCAGTTTTTACCGTAAACCTGTAAGAGTACTACTTCTTTAATAATTGGTGGTAAGGCCCCAATTGATGAGTTAGTAACTACATATAAACCTGCTCTAAACAATTTATATTATATTCTTTATAAATTCTAACACGAGACACATTTTTCCCGCGGATCGCGTGACTCAGAGATAACTGTTTGTCTGTTTGTTGTACATAATCACCGCCAATAATATTGTGATTTTAACGTGAAGTCCGTTATGTCATTAAGAATATTTTCATTTTTAACTTACCAACCTTGTATGAGAATAAAAGTAATTTTTAAGCGAGTTCAAAACAGGAGGAAGTTCTCAATTCGACTGTATTTTTTGTGTCCTCTTAAATGTTTACTGGGTGTACCGACTTTGATGATTCTTTTCATTGAACGCTGATGCCTGTCGTGTGGTTTATTTGAGTTTATTTAAATTTGAGCGAGATTTGTTGGGTAGTTCATTCGATCGATGGAAATATACCTAAAAATCGACATTAATTGAATTCGATTAAATTGATGATAAGTAGATCACACAAAAAAATTTGCATAACTTAAAAAAACAACATATTATAACCTAAATATTACGTTTATTGCTTTTGCAAATACTCTCCTTTGCATTTTAAACATTTTTTCATGCGATGGAATCATTTTTTAAAACAGGAGGGCCACAGATCTGAAGGCATGTTATCTACGTGCTGATTGAACGCTATCACTGCCTTTTCGGTTTTCGTAAAAGTGAAACCTTGCATCAAATCTTTGATACATTAATGGAAAATACAGAAATCAGAGGGTGCTAGGTCAAATTCAATTATTTTGTTTTCTTAATGTGACTCTTACTGTACTAAGTCCCAATTATGCCGAGAACGGTTCAAATCATTCATTAAATTTGCAAAAGGCTTTATTGATTATATCATAAGTACCCAATTCCAGAAGCTGTAATTTAGCATGAATATACGCACGTATAGAATAAGGTAGAATAGAATCTTAAAATAACAATTTTGGCGTACTCCCACTACTGGTAAAGTGGGGGATGATTTTTTTTCTTGTCCACCCCATCGTATCCATAAAATAAAATCGTATCATAAAATGTATCATCGTATCATAAAATTATAATATAACGAATTTAGAAAAAAAAATTAATCGTAGAAAAATTATTTCGGAAGTGTTGGCAGAAAAGATTACCGCGAGTTATAAGTCTACTAAGGAACCCTACACTGAACTTTGAGTGACTGGCCGGTTTTTTGAGACATTTCTCACGTAAAGTATAAAAATCACACTTTAGGTAATAAAAAAAAGAAAAAATTATTTCATCGTCCATTTACGTGGGCTGAACTTTGTAGTCATTGTCAGTTGTCATTTCGGCAGAATATTAAAATTGGGCACTATTCCTTTACTCTCTCTAACAGCGCCGGTAGCACAGAACCGTCGTCACTTTTTGCTCCTCACGTTGCGTCAAAGTTTCCGATAGTATTATCTATGTTTAAGTTCGTAACATCGTAAAATATAATAAAATTATGTAAGCTTTATTGATTAGATATAATTATGCGTACCAAATAACCTACTAACGTACCTATTTTTGTACAAATTATTGTCATTAATATTAGAAAGAACTGTTATGAACGCAATAATAAGTTCATGCTAATCTTGACACGAACAATTTGAAATTGGAATTTTGAAATTTTGAAATTGGAATGTTCGAGTCGTGAACATTATTTAAAAACACTAAAAATTATCTCCAGTTGTGAGTGGTGCAACGTATTGATAATTAGGTAGGTATGTGTTGAAAACTTTTTACAGCGAGTGTACAATAACGGTTCATTCATAGACAATTGTCGCAATAGTTTCTAGGTCACTTGGTTGTACAAGTGTACATTCAGTTCCTACTGGAAAAAGGCAATAGTTGCAGACGCAAAAATACAATTTGACTACAAAAAAAGAAACTGCCGCACTCAGAGTTATTAATGGTTACTTAAATCGCTCATTTAGTAATTAATAGTACTAAAGAATTTACATACTTTACATAGAGACTCTGTTCTAAAGTAATTTAAGTAATCCTTGTAACAAATTTCATTCGGTGCTGTCCAGCTATTTTGTGTGATGGAGTAACAAACGTCCATCCATCCTTACCAACTTCGTATTTATGATATTAGTAAGATACAATTTGTATAGAGATTTTGTTCTTAAGTTACTTAAGTAACCATTAACGATTTTGAGTGCGGTAATTAGAAAATTTAAACGAAACGTTTAATCTCTGTATATTTAACCATTTACGAAATTAATTTAATATAATTAAAATATTAATTGAACTGTCCGAGTTAGTGAAAAATATATGTGAGGTATGTATGTATGCAATTATATCTATATATAATTAATAAAATTATACATAAATCATTTAAGTATTATTTTAAGATAAATATATATATTTTTTTGACAATTTAATCATCATATTCCTAGGTCACTATAGTTTTGGTACTGTACAAGATATCTTTCGCCTTATATGGCAAAATCGGTCACGGTTAAAAACATTCATACATATTACTACAAATTGTATATAAATAACATACAGTTAAATTCTGTTCTATGTAAAATACACTTTTGTTGCAGATGAAAACTACATTGATGTATCTTATGGTATCTTTTTATTTCATTTAAATATAAAATCTTTATTGCATTTACCTAAAATTGGGGCGTACAAAGGGCGAGCTTAATGCCTTGGGGCATTCTACCAGCTACTTGTGTTAGCGTTGGCTTCAACCTATTGCTGACACGAGCACGGGTACCTAGCCTAGACCATACTCCACCACGCTACTCCAATACGTATCGGTGTTAGCTATAATTCCTCTTTATTCATATAACTACCCTCGATGGAAATATGGTGTAGACAAAGGTAATCGGATAAAAGTACAGGACTTCTAGGACAGCGGTTAGTTTAAAGTGAAACATCTTTTCTTAATATATTCAATCAAACAATGACGTAGAAAACAAGACAGAACTAGGCATATTTAACCAGCAAATATTTAAGAGATTCACTCCTCTGCACCATCCCATACATTCCATTTCGCATGAAAAGTAAGTTTCGCATTTCGCAAAAGAAAGTTTTACATAAAAGGTATTTTATTTCCCTCTTTGTATCCCATCAAATATAAGGAAATAGAATACCGTTTACATCTCTTTTATTATAATACAATGTAATAAAATCTCTTTTATTCATAATTTTCAAGTTAACCCTTATCAATAAATATGTCTCTTGGATGCACTTATCATTTTAATCAGATTTAATTCACCCTTCAGACTTAATTAAAAATAATCAAAAACCATCAAGTTCATCACTTACAAATTGCAATCATTTGTATACCCTGATACTAAATCGGGAACAACCCATCTCTTTCCAACTAAATAACAACGATCACCTATCTCTGTCTAACAAACTTCATACGTAACTCCAGCATTCGTCGAAGACCCTGTCAATATACTTACAACTTTATTTCTAGTTCAATACGAGCTACTTTACGATAATCAATATCATTCAACTAGAGTAACAATATGTGCTAGACGAAATTAGATTTAGTTCCCATACTTGAAGGTCCAATTTTCTTTGACTTGGTTTAATTATGAATACCATGTAAGATTCCCGCAATTGATACCATTAAGACAATGGGTGTTTGTAGAAAATGAGTATTGGGACTGATTTGTTAGTTATTCACTTATTCATATATTCACTTATTCATAATTCATATGTTCACTTATTTATGTAAGGTTCGAAAGATTAATCTAATTGCGTTCATATTTGTATGTAGCAGGTGATTTGGAAAAAAAATGGTATCTGGATATGACTACGGATATCGGATATCATACATATGAATAATTTTATATCGGTTTGAGATACGATTACAAATACAAAATTATTTCGGATTGTACGGATAGTTTCAGACAATAACCCGAAAACTTTATATCCAATCAAATTATCTCATAGAACCGTAACATTAAAACACAAAAATTGTGTACCAGAAATAATTATTTAATGATCATTTTTAATTTTTTCGAATGATCATTTTTAACTATCGAATGATCATTTTTATCATCAAAAAAATTTACTTCAAATGTCGACAAATAATACATACAATGAAAAGATAAGTGTAAACGTAGTCGCAAACAGTTAAACATATCAACTCATCAACCATTTGTCCGATCGATATAATTTTGATACCAAAACCTTCCGATCTTTCAAAATAATTCTGAACAAAGTTGCTAAAGACAACAGTGCTCTATCTACTACCATTTCAGAGTCCATAAACGACAAAAAAGAAACATAGATTTTTATACATTTGGTTAACAAACCAAACTTTTGAAATATTGCTACTTTGGTCTGTTTATAACAATAGTCGATAAACATTATCTGTATTACAATCTTCATACAATAATATACGGATACGACCCCGTTACAGTTTATAATTAAAAAACAAAATGGACATAGATTAATGATACAAAAATATTGCTTAATTCAAAATTAAACAATCTTTAATCAAGGCCTTCCATGTTACTATACGCTAATACTGGCTAGAAATAAAGTATATTCCAAATATTACAGTCATTGTAAAAAAATAAAAAAAAAACAAGATTTATTAAAAATATTGAAACACCCAAGCTTTAATTATAGATTCCTAATATGAAGAAACACCTTCATTTTCATAACTATCCTGTTAACCGATGAGGAGTTCCCTTGTCTGGAGCCAATCCTGAACATAGTATCAGGTCATGCTTTACATAAAAATGCATTGTCATTAGGACGGAAGGTTTATGCAAAATTTCAGTTCCGTAGTGTAAAAGGAAGTGGGTCTAATTAAGCTAGCAAGATTTGACCCGTAACGAACAAATACATAAACAAACAAACATACTAATATACAAACATACACTGCAAGTTAAATAAAAGCTTGTAATAAGTATTTTCTACTCAGTATAAAACAAATACATACTCCGCCTCTGTTGGTTTCTAAGCTTCTTTTAAACCACGCGACGGATTTTGATGCAGTTTTCAATGTTATTTAGATAATTTATTCCCAAAGCTTTGTACATACACAATATTCTAATTATGTGTATGTATAATGGAGAAAATTTCATACATACATAATACAACATCAAAAAACATATAGAAACATATAGAATTATAGAAATATCATATAAAGGCGCACAGAAAAATCCGTTATGGCATATATCTACTCCTGAAGTTCACTGGCAGTAAACATTTTTTTCTCTGAATAATTTATTTTAAAATATCACTTAATATGCCGAAAAACTACTAAATTTAGCACAGAGAAATATTATTTTGTATTGTAATAGAGAAACATACATACTTTTTATCAACATGCCAAGCGGGCGAAACCGCGGGCGGACGCTAGTAAGTTAAAACTGAATAATCAACTTTTGAAGGCAGCTTGGTCTAGTGGTTAGTGAACCTGACCACTACACCGGAGGTCGTGGGTTCAATTCCCACCCAGGTCAAACTTTTCTGTGATGAACAGGAATGTTTGTTCTGTGTGTCTG